>QLPN01008260.1:0-10564 GCA_003314395.1 Albatrellus ellisii
TTTGTCTGTTCTATCATCCATGCATTTTATTGAAGAATATAGTGCTTCTGTTTTATGACTGAGTGTGCCATCGACTTGACATTGCTCAACTACAGAAGTACTGGAACACTTATAGAAGTTATCAGACAAATCATTGGTCAAACTGTCACAAGACAATCAGTGGAACGCTTGGAGCAGGAGACAGCCATCTCCCCCACAACACAGAGAAGACAGTGAGGAGCCAGAATCTCACTCAAGGAATCGATTTATGAGTTTAGGAGATCAAGAACTGTCAATGTCACAATGCTTAGAATCTGAAATTGACAGTCTTGGTACAGCCTTAGCAGCAACTCTAGTACCTCCATCTGCTCCATCTGCCCCTATGGATCAAGAGCATGAACCACCAACTTTTGGGGAGATGATGAAGATTATAGAGAGCCAACAGAAGCTGTTAGCACAACAGCAGGAAGTGATGACAAACCTGATGAATCATCTAACATCAGGAGAAGGAGGTTCCTCTTCAGGGCAAGGCATAGGCCTCCCACCCTGGGTCCACCTCCCCAAGGTTCATGTCACAGAACCAACTCCCTTTGATGGTGACAAAAAGAAATTCCAATCCTTTTTGGATCAAATTTACCTTGTCCTTTGAGCACACCCAGAATACAAAGATGGAGACAAGATAATGGTCATACTGTTGTACATCAAAGGAGGATATGCAGAAGAATGGAAAAAGAGGGTTCTATGAGACATGGAAGCTTACAGAGTAGAACCCCACAAATACGAAGAACCATTTAAAAACTTCAATGAACTCCTAACAATGATGAAGATTACTTTTGGAGATCATAATGAAGAGCAAATGGTGCAGCAAAAGCTGACTACTATCTCACAGAGAATTCGTCACATAGAGGAATACATTACTGAATTCCTCTTATACAAAACAGCATCTGGATATAACGATGGTGCACTATGCACATTGTTCAAAAAGGGGATGAATTGTCCTCTCTCCAGTCCTGTTATGTTGAGACGCCTCTTCCACATGATTTAGAAGGATGGGTCAGAAGAGCAAGAGTTAGGGTGTATGCATATCAGGATATGCAGAATTTTGAATTGACTTGGGGATGAAGACAGACACTGCAGCAGCAATATGGAAGACCACAGGGGCAACCACAGTGAATTTTCACCCCTCATCAATTTACTTCCACAGCAGTGCCTGCAGGAGAACCCATGGACATCAACAGAGCTAGAGGACCACACCCTCATCTATGCTTTAATTGTGGCAAAGAAGGACATTTTGCAAGAGAATGTCCAGAGCCAAGATGCCCACAAGGGCAACAACATCAAAGAAGGGGGAATGTGAGGGCCCTTCAGGAAATGCATGCACTGAACGAGACAGACTTCTTGGCTGAGATGCAGAAGGAGTTTCAGGCATGTGGTCTTAGACTAAATGATCCAAATGGCTCAAAGAGTGGAGTGCAGCAGTCAGGTTTTGGGTTGGACAGGAACTGAGCACAAGTTCACCGTCCTACAATATGTTTTCTACACTTCAGACTGATGATACAGACATTGATTGTCTCAATGCTTGTACCCAAATTTATTTAACACACATTGCTCTGTCTTGTTCTCAGTCTGAAGTGAAGCCTCAAGTGCAGCAGGTTACTCCTCCTGTCAAGAAAAAGGAATATGTCTGAAGAGCATTATTCAACATCACCAGTTTTCCTGAAATGAAACTCAAAATCAAGACAGTGGATACTGGAGCTATTCTGGAAGTTGATGCTCTTCTCGATTCAGGTGCTACAGGGTTATATGTCAACAAAGAATTTGTCAAGAAAAACAACTTAAACACAAAAAAATTGGCAAAACCCATCCCTGTTTATAACATCAACAGATCACTCAATCAAGGAGGATCTATTGAAGAAATGATCAATTTTATCATGACTATTGATGGCCATACTGAATGCGCTACTTTTGCAGTCTGTAATTTGGGCAAGAAGAATGTCCTTGTTGATGAATCATGGTTGAAAATCCATAACCCTGAAATTGATTGGCTACAGGGAAAAATACATTTCACCAGATGCCCACACAGATGTGAAGTATGACTCAAGGCCAATAGACAAGTCTGGAAGTCAAACAAAAAGTTGATGAAGCAGCAAAACTGGACTATACATCAAGAAGCTGAAGAAAGAATTGCAGCTGAAGGAGATCAAATATTGATGGTCATGGTTGATCAAAAGGAAATGGAGGCATCCATTCAAAATATTAGCCAAGAGCTTGCCATCAAAGCAGAAAAGAAGAGGTTGAAGAAGAATTTCAAAGATATTGTACCCAAAGCTTATCATCATTTCAAATGGGTATTTGACAAAGAAGCTTTCAATTCTCTTCCTCCAAGATGTCCTTGGGATCATGCAATTGAACTTAAACCAGGTGCTCAACCATCTGCTGGTAAAGTTTACAATCTTTCCTTAGACAAACAAAAACAACTGGAGTTATTCATTGAAGAGAATTTGAAGAGTGGTCATATTTGCCCTTTGAAATCTCCCATAGCATCACCTTTCTTCTTTATCAAAAAGAAATCTGGAGATCTTCAACCTGTTCAAGATTATTGCAAGCTCAACATGACAATCAAGAATAGCTATCCTCTTCCTCTTATTTCAGAATTGATTGATCATCTTCATGGCGCATGATATTTTACCAAGATGGACATTCGTTGGGGCTACAACAATGTCAGGATCAAAGATGGTGATGAATGGAAAGCTGCCTTCATCACTAACAAAGGATTATTCAAACCCCTTGTCATGTTCTTTGGTCTCTGCAATAGCCCTGCCACTTTCCAAACAATGATGAATCACTTATTCCATGGTCTCATCTCACAGGGCATTGTAGTAGTTTATATGGATGACATCTTGATCTTCACAGCAACATTAGAAGAACATCGCAAGGTCACACAAGAAGTCCTTCAAATACTTGCAGATAACAAACTTTATCTCAAACCAGAGAAATGTGAGTTTGAACAAATGTCTATTGACTTCCTTGGCTTGAAGATTTCTTTTGACAAGATTGTGATGGATCCAGTCAAGGTACAGGGTATCAAAGACTGGCCAATCCCACAAAATCTTCATGATGTCCACTCATTTTTGGGTTTCTGTAACTTCTATCATCGTTTTATTCTTGGGTTTTCCAATATTGCTAAACCCTTAAATGAGCTCATGCAGAAGGATGTCAAGTGGCATTGGAATGAAGAACAGCAGTTGGCTTTCACTCATTTACAAGATGCTGTGTGTTCCGAACCAGTTTTAGTCTTTCCAGATGAGCAGTATCCATTCAGAGTTGAAGCAGATAGTTCTGGTTATGCTACTGGTGCGGTTCTTTTGCAGCTTAGACAGGATAACAAGTGGCACCCTGTTGCTTACCTCAGTAAGGGTTTGTCGCCTGCTGAGTGTGAGGCTGACGCTATGTTGAAGCTGAACAACTGACAAAGAGAGCTAAAACAACAAAAAGGACAATTGCACTTAGACTAGCAGATATCCCAGATATATTAGTGTATAGTAAATAAGAGGAGAGAAGAGTACTGTACCTAGTGGATATCCCAGATGATCAGAACTGGGGATTGAACCACTAGGAGTCCTATGTATATATAGTACCCTAGAGCATGCACAGACCAAGCAGTACAGTATAGGGCCAGAGAATGAGAAAGTAAAGTAATGATGTCATATCTAATAATAGAAGGGACACATCAGTGCTGACTGAGGCTCTGCAGCAACTGTGAGAGTGATTGGTGATACTCTGCAGCAGGTGTGAGAAGGATTGGTGAGCATGTGCAGTAAGTGTGAGAAAACAAAGTGTAGTTAAAGATAGAACAGGCCAATCAGAGATTGGGTGACATACATGTCATCAGCCAATAAAGATGAAGAGAAAGAATGCATGACCATGGGAATTGCTTTGATAGATCAGGAGCAATTGTAAGATCTATGATGATAGAGGCATAAGAAAATAGAGAAAAATGAAGAGAAAAATAGGGAAAATAATAGCAGCCTGACACTGAGCATAACTACGACATATATGACAAGGAGATGTTGGCTGTCATCCATGCTCTGGAAGCATGGCATCATTATCTTGAAGGTTCCATTCACCCTGTTCAGGTCATCACAGATCACAAGAACTTGGGATACTTCATGACGGCCCAAATACTTAACCATCATCAAGCTCATTGGTCTCTCTATTTGTCTAGATTCCAGATTGATATGGTCCACAAACCGGGCTCTGCCAATGTTTGCCCTGATCTCCTCTCAAGACATTCAGACCATAAGAAGGGGGTAGAAGATGACAACAAGAATGTCATCTTGCTCAAGCTGGAATTTTTCAAACACAAGATTTCCCTTGCAGCACTCAGCCCTCCCATCTTGAAGAGAATTATGGATGCACAAAAAGAAGATCATGATTACAAAGTTTGGGACAAGTTAGATGCAGACTTAAGGAAAACTGCAGTATTCACAAGGTGGAGTGAAAATGAAAAGAAGACACTCTTCTATGATGGGAAACTCTACATCCCAGAAACAATGTACACTGAACTGATGAAGACCTGCCACAATTCACCTCTTGCAGGACATCCAGGTTACAAGAAAACCTTGGAAATGGTTCGAAGACATTTCTGGTTCCCAAATATGGCATCATATGTGGAGAAATATGTAAAAGGATGTGATTTGTGTCAAAGGACAAAGACTTTCCCTACTAAACCACAAGGAGAGTTGATGCCTAACAAAATTCCTTCATGTCCTTGGCAGATCATTTCTACAGATCTCATCATCAAATTGCCTGAAAGCCAAGGCAATGACTCCATCCTCATGGTTGTGGATCATTTCACCAAAATGACTCATGCTATTCCAACAACAGAGATGGTTACAGCAGAAGGAGTGGCACACCTTATGAGAGATCATGTTTGGAAACATCATGGTCTTCCAGAAAAGGTGTTATCAGATAGAGGACCTCAATTTGTGTCACAAGTCATGTGCAAATTAAATCATTTATTGGGGATTCAAACAGCAATGTCCACAGCTTATCATCCCCAAACAGATGGACAAACAGAGTGGATAAATCAAGAAATAGAACAATATTTCTGCATCTTCATCAACCATCAACAGAACGATTGGGTGAGCTGGTTGCCTATGGCTGAATTTGCATACAATAATCACATTCATTCAGCAACAAAATACTCACCATTCATGCTGAATTATGGACAAGATCCACAAATGGGTCATGAACCTCATACATCTACCAGAATCAATTCAGTGGACAAGTTTGTAGCAGGGCTCAAACAAATCAGAGAAGAAGCAGAGGTGTCATTGAAGAAAGCAGCAGATGATATGAAGAAGTTTTATGATGAACATTGAGGCAAAACTCCTGTTTATGCCATTGGAGATAAAGTCTGGCTTGAGGCCACCAATATTGACACAGGTAGACCAATGAAGAAATTAGATCACAAATGTCTTGGACCATATGGAGTACTTGAAGTACTTTCAAATAATGCATATCAACTTAAACTCCCCAAGACCATGAAGATTCATCCAGTTTTCCATGTTGTCAAACTTCACCCTTTCATCAAAAATGTCATCATTGAACAAGAAATTCATCCCCCCCCCCTCCTCCTATTATCAAAAATGGTGTGGAAAAATATGAAGTCAAAGAAATTCTCAATAGTCATCTTTCTTGAGGTAAAGTTCAATATCTGGTCAAATGGAAGGACTACCCAGCAGAGGAGAATTCTTGGGAACCTGCTTCAGTATTGATGGAAGATGTTCCTGATATGCTTAAGAGGTACCATAAAGAACATCCTCAAGTGATACATTGCTAAGGACTATCACTATACAATCAGCAAGGACTCATCTTATTTCATCTTTGTTTACTTTTGTTTACCTCTCATTCATTTCACACTTGTGGCTGAGCCACACCACTTACACAAATGGATGCAACTTACTGCACATTACTGCACAACGTTACTATACTTAGGACTCTAGTTTTGTATAAATAGTTGACAGACTGGCAGTCTTAAACCCCAGTCTTGTCAACTTTGCAATCTAGGGATTCTCCTATACTGCACTTGACCAAAGCTCGTTACAAACTCACTCCACACTCTAAGAACTAAGTCTAAAATCTCTAAGTCACACTAAGCATCACTAAAGACATCTTACACTCATCACCCTGGATCCTCATATAGTCATTGGTGGAATTATCCTCATCACTATCTCATTAATCCCAATCTTCATCATCATCTGGAACATCTATTATGCATATCAAGTGCACATCCACTCCCTTGTTACTAGGGGTATTGTTACAGACATTCCCTAAGACTGTCCAATAGGCCACTCTTAGCACTTTGACAAGACTCCACACTCCTCCTAACAATCAACCATGCTTCTAGGAAGCACACACCACCACTACAGCTTCTAATCTCCCCAGAGATTACCATCAACAACTTCTCCCCACTAATGCCATCTCATTAAACATAACTGATCACCAGTGGGCTGATCATCTCCAATACGACAGCACCAACAAACTCTTTTACGTCAACAACCAACTCATTTACTTCACTCATACCAATCAAGAACCCCAGACAGCCTACCACAACAGGAACCCAATCATCACCAATACATCACTTCTATCAGCAAATATTCACTGAGAAATCTTGCTAGACACCAACATCTGTCAACAACATAGACAACTTCTCAGAAATTATGTTCCTGTCTCACTCAAACAATATACCAACAAGGAAGATGAATTTACATTCTACAATAAACACAACCAGTGGATCTATGAGGCCTTCAACAACCCAGACAAAAACAAAGTTATTGTTTGCTGGGATTCCACAAATCCATCAGACTACAATTACATCGAAGTATATCCCAAACAAGTATCTTCATTACCCACGATCCCCGAATACCAACAGAGTCTTATCCCAAGATCAAGACCTGAATCTTGCACAAGAACTCTCCCAGGGCCCCCAGAACCAAGAACCCCTACCAACATTTTGGAATCACTTCCTCAAGTGGAAACATTCTTTACTCTTCAGGCAACAACTTCAGGAGATGAAACCATTACCTCATCCTCCCCTTTCCTTCAATCAAGAATCACCCCCAGAATTACAACTTCAGACCCAATTGATCCAACACCAACAACAAATCACCCAAACCTGAAAAGAATTCAACAATCTATACCAAGAATGGCTAGCACAACATCCACTTCCTCAAAAGAACCCTGACTCAATAAGCCATCTGAGTTTTCTGGAACTGAATCCACCACCAAAGACTTTATCCAAAAAGTTAAACTCCATTTCTTTACCAAAACTTTCAAGAATGATACAGATAAAATCACCTTTGCACTATCTTTCTGTAAAGAAGGAACAGTTGCCAGAACCTGTGCCAGACAAATCATTGATCAGCTCACCACTTCCCCTTCAATGTTCACATGGAAGCAGTTTGAGGACCAATTTGAGAAAAAGTTCTACCCAACTAATGAAGGGGAGTTATCACACAACAACCTGGATAGGTTAGTCCAGGGAAGAGGCACTGCATCTGAATATGTCACTGTATTCAACTCAATTGCCAACACCATGGGTTATAATGACATAACCAACATTGAGAAATTCAAGAATGGTCTTAGAAAAGACATCAAGGATACCATCATGACAACCAGGGACACATTACCAATGACCTTACAAGAATGGCAAAACCTCACCATAAGATTAGATCAGAACAAGTCCAATAACGACTTCCAGAACAGTATTAGATCTGGACAAGGCAGACAATTCCTATACACCAATGATCTACTCAAAGGGGATACAGAAACCCACATACAGAAATTAAACCCTCATTCCATCCACACTACAGAAGACTTCTTTCCCCAGGATATGTTCCAAAGAGAAGTATTCACACACACCAGATTTACCAGAAATGGAAGATTATCAGATGCAGAACAGGACAAAAGGAAACAAGAAGGAGCTTGTTTCAGATGCAGTATCAAAGGACATTTCAGCAGAGAATGCAAGGTCAAATGTGACCAAAACTATGGAACACCCAAGCCTGCTTATGCAATAAGGGGAACCCAAGCACATGATGAAGAAGAAGACCCCATGATAACCATTTCCCACACCCTCATGAAATTATCTGACAAAGACAAAGTGGAAATGCAAGATCTCTTTAGGATCACTCAGAATTTTTAAAGACTCCTAAGTCAGCAATGGACAAAGGAGTAACAGATTACAAATTGGACATTGTGAGCAGGAACTTGAATTCAGACAATGAACTGTACATATCGTTCTCAAAATACAATGGTTCTCCATCCATTCACATTCCTGTCAAAATCTCCATAAGAAATCAGAAAGTCACCACTAAAGCATTAATTGATAGTGGAGCAACCAGAATCTTAATCCATCAGGATTTTGTACAATTACACCATTTACCAACCCAGAAACTCGAATGTCATATACCTGTAAAAAAACATTGACAGAACCAAGAACATCAGCAGAGATATCACACATACCTGTCATATCACCCTAGAAATCAAGAAAGCCAACACAAAACCCCATATGGAAACCAATTGATTCTATATCACCAATCTAGGAAAAGAAGACATCATCTTAGGAACCGATTGGTTACACCAACACAATCCCAATATAGATTGGACTAAAGGCATGGTATCTTTCTCACACTGTCCATCAGAATACAGCCAAAATCCCATTACCACCCCACCTTTTTCCAAAGAAGAAGATCTAATCCATGTAGACAACCAATGGACAATCAATGGTCTAGACCTTTTCCACACCACCCTATCCACACAAATCACCATGAACAATCAACAAGATGGAAAAGGAATGGATCTCATCCCAATTCATTATCACAATCTGGGAAAGGTCTTCAATGAAGAAGCCTCCACCAGACTACCCAAACAACGATCATGGGATCATGCTATAGATCTAAAACCTGGAATAGAACCATACACAGGAAAAGCTTATCCCATCAATAACAAACAATGAGAAGCCCTTCACACATTCATCTCCAAAAAAAGCAAAAAGGGGTACATCCATCCATCAAACTCTCCATGGGCAGCTCCATTCTTTTTCATTGGAAAAAAGGATGGCAAACTACATCCTTGTCAGGACTATTGAAGATTGAATGAAAGAACCATTGCCAACAAATATCCCCTACCACTGATTCCAGAACTCATTGACAAACTCAAAGGCACCACCATATTTACCAAACTCGACCTTAGATGGGGGTATAACAACATATGCATTAAAGATGGAGACAAACACAAAGCCACATTCATAGCCAATGGGAAATTATGGGAACCTACCATAATGTTCTTTGGTCTTCAAAACTCCCCAGCTACATTCCAATCAATGATGAATGCCCTCTTTGACGACCTTATCACTGCTGGTCATGTCATTATCTATATGGATGACATTCTCATTTTCTCAAATGAATTGTTGGAACATCGGAAATTAGTCCGTCAAGTCCTCCAACAACTTATCAATGAGGATCTATTCTTGAAACCAGAAAAATGCTTCTTTGAGAAAGAATCAATCAAATACCTCAGAATGATCATCTCCCATGATCAAGTTCACATGGACCCCACAAAGCTATTGGCAATTACCGAGTGGCCTATACCAAAGAAGGTTAAGGATGTACAATCATTTTTAGGCTTTGGAAACTTCTATCAACACTTTATCAAAGACTTTGCCAAGATGACCAAACCTCTCATGGAACTAACACACAAAGATCAACCATGGGATTGGACAGACACCCAACAAATGGCATTTGAACAATTAAAAACAGTGTTTACCACCACCCCCATTCTATTAATACCAGATTTTGACACCCCTTTCAACTCAAAACTGACACCTCAGATTTCAACTATGGAGCAATATTATCCCAACAAGGTCCTGACTCCCACTGGCACCCAGTTGCATATCTCTCCAAACAAATGACACCACCAGAATGTAATTATGTCATTTACAACAAAGAACTTCTCACCATCATTCATGCCCTCGAAACCTGGTGCCACTACCTTGAAGGCAGCCCTCACCCTGTGGATATTTGGTCAGACCACAAGAATCTGGAATATTTCTCTACTGCAAAGTAACTTAATCGTCATCAAGCTCATTGGAGCTTATTCCTCTCTCAGTTTGACTTTTTGATTTCCCACCAGCCAGGCACCCTCAATAAAGCTGATCATCTGACCAGGAGGCCAGACCATGAGGAGGGGGTAATTTCAGACAATTCCAACATCATGGTGCTAAATCCAAAAGTATTTCAAATAAACGGTACAGGAAGACACCTGACACCCACTCAATCAAAAAACATCAGACAATAAATTATCGAACAACTCAAGACTGACACACTTTCCAAAGAAACATTCCAGAAAATAAGGAACCTAGGACCTCAGAAATTAACACAAGGTATCCAAGAATGGAATTATGAAGACAAACTCCTTCTATTCCACAGAAAGATCTATATCCCAGATAATAAAGAACTTCAAAAAGAAGTTGTATGTATTCACCACAACTCAACCCCCCCCCCAGGCATCCTCCTCACCC
>QLPN01008261.1:0-33992 GCA_003314395.1 Albatrellus ellisii
CAGCATAGATCTTGAGTGATAAGACAAAAGAAAAATAATGCATCCTGACAGCCAGCCAGCAGTTGATGCTGAACTGCATACTGCACCCAGTTCCTGTTGAACATTAGTACACACACACATTCCATCTGGCTTCACATCACTACACATCTATACATAATACTCACGCAATACAACCATGTATATCTATCATACATCCTCACTCCTTGGACCACTTATGTTCCTGAGGAAATCACACCCCACACTCCACTCCAGACAACATGTGTCCCTCCCATTTACAGTAGTTGTTGTATTCCACTTATCCACTCTGCTCCAACTCTACTTCACCTTTACTATATAAGATGAACTCCCCTACACATATCTCCTCAGATGTCTCTCCTATGAGTCTGAGTGAGTACTCCCAATCTTCCATCTTACTTTACTCTCACCTACCTTAACCTTGCAGCTCTCTACTCTCACTGCATGTGGCACATCATGTGTCCACTTCTACCTATTGCTGCAGATATGCTGTCTGCTGTCTCTATGCTGCTCAATATCATGATCATCACATCAGTTCTTATTGCCTGCCCAAGCCTGCACTCACAGTTCCATCATTAGGGACTGGTGTGTAATTTGGCAGCTTAATGCAACCATTGTGAAAGACCACAAGGCCATGCTGGACATAATGATCTGCAATTGTGCAGTCTCGAATGTGATGGCCATATTGTGTGCAGAAGGCACAACCATCTGGTCACCATGCTGGTGGTATGAAAGTTGTGCTGTACATTGGATTGACTGTGCTTTGTACAGGTGCTGGTGTTCACTGGAAGTTAAGTGTTGCTGCTGGTGCTCTGAATATAGGCTTTTGTAGATCTGGCACAATGGCAGGGAACTCCTGTTTGCAGCAGTAATAGAGGACAGCATAGGTGGCATCAGAGGGTGTAAGGGTGTTTATCTGTGTTACTAATTGCATCAGTGCTTGCCAGTCAGTGCTGTCAGAGCTGTGCATTGCCTGTGGTGTGTTAGTGAAGTGGACAGTTTTTGTCTGATGTTGTAATCCTTGTTGGCTGGAGCCAGGTTCATTGTTGGTGCACCACAAGGATTGGTCCCTTTCTTCTTCTTCATCATTGTTGTTGTTGTACCTGTGCTGACTTTTCCTATATTTTCTAGAGCTTTGTGGCCTTGAGTAGCTAGGCACTATGTTGTCGTTGGAATCAGAGTCGTCTTGAACATCATCTTGACTTTGCCACCATGGAGGGTAGAATTGCATGCTTGAGAAGAGTGTCCTTGCAGACTCAAAGACTACTTCAAAGTCATATGGGGTGGTGGTATTGTGTGTAGGGTTGGTGGCAAGGAGCCAGTTTTGCACAAGATCATGGTCCACCAGGTGGAAATGAAACCAAAAGTTTTCATCATGGTCATCTTCTTGTTGTGCAATGGGGGTCCCACAATGGTGAGGAATTTTTGGTAGTATTCTCCTACATCTCAGGAGTCCTGCATGCAGTACTGTGCTTGTTCTCAGACTAGCATGCATAGTTGCTTTTTGGTGTAGTGCTTCTCTGTTGATTCATCTTGGTATAGCTTGGACAGGGCCTTCTTGTAGGTGATCCAGGATGCTGTGACATATCCATCCCAATTGCACCAGAGGCCCCAGAGAGCTGATGGTATGTATTTGATGATGCCTTCTGTCTTTGTTTGTTGGTTAGCTAGTATGCATCTGCAAGATCCTCATACTCTGTGAGGAAGTCCTTGAAGTCACATGACTTTCTGGAGAATAGCAGGGCTTTGGTCAATCATGGTGGTGGCATGGTGGTGGGGCCCATTGTATGTGTTGAGTGCAACATGGGTGTGAAAGTGTATTGTGACAGGGTTACATATGTTCATGTAGTGTGTGCTGCTGCTGTGCATAGGGGGTGAGTAGGTAATGCTGTCTCATTGGTGTCTGAGTCAGTGTTTCTGCATGAGCTTGGTGCCAGTGAGTCTCACATTGGTGTGGTAGGGTCATCTGAGAGGTTTCCTGTGGTTCTGCTGGATGGTGCAGTCTTGTTAGCTTTGTTTCTGGGGGAAAACTTACCTTTGTCATCACATGCCATGGTTTTAGCTTGTGGTGCTGCTGGCATATGTGTTGGTGTCTAGACTCCCACCAGGATGATGAATATGAAAGAAAAGCTGTAAAAGATGATCAAAGATGAACAAGGGTGGGCTCCAGATGTATGGAAGGAAGATGGCTTCCATGTGAGTTCGAGGTATAAGGCAGTTAGATAGATGTGTATTACCAGAGCAGTGGACTCTTAGGCTAGAACATGCAATAGAGTGGATGAGGATGATATTAAGATGGTGTAACTGAGATAGCAGTGGGCTAGGCATAGTGTAGAATCTGTGTGACTCAACTGATAGCTCATGGTAGCTGGGAGGTAGCTCATACTTGCAGTGGCCAGAAAGTAGCTGGAGATGAGGGGCTCTCCCCTAGCTCCTTAAATACAGTATTTCACATATGTATGTTGCTCTGTCTCCTTGGCAGCATTTGCATAGCATAGTTTAGTGTGTTATAGATGTATTGAACTATGCGCTGCCATATCATTCCAGCACATGGCTGTAAAGTAAGTAAGTAACCTAAATGTATGGCTAAGATTGTCAGTAGCCTGCTTGCAGGTCTTACACTGCTCTTCCCTCCACATGTCTCACAAGAAAGTTTGCACACCTCATAGGTCATGTTTATTATTGCATTGCATTGCATTGCATTGCATTCTCCATTATTCCACTTGTCACATGTACAGTGTCATGTTTCCATCACATTTCCTCACTATCACACAGTCATGTCATGTTATTGCATTGCTTGCCCTAAACTACTAACTCTCTTTCCTTTGGTGTCTAGGGGATCTTATGGCTCACAACCTTCAGCATCTGTTGTGGTCATAATTATAGATTCCTCTCTCACATGCCCACAACACCTATCAGCAGGTCACAATGTCAGTGATATATTGCAGCTGGCAAAGGGTGAGCTCTTTGCATATGTGGTCATAGCATACCTGCTAAGAGTGGCCTAATGGATGGTCTTAGGGAGAATTTACAATAACTATACCCCTGGTAACAAGGTAGTTGTTGTGTGCTTGAATGGTGTAGTAAATGCTCCTGACAATAAAGAGAGGGATCAGCAAGATAGTTATGAGGATGATGCCTCCAATGACTACACAAGGATCCAGAGTGATGAGTTTAGGATGTCTTAGCAACACTTAGAGATCTTAGACTTAGTTACTTAGAATTTATAGAGTTTAAGTGAGATGAGAGCAAGTTTAGGTCAAGTGTAGTGTAGGAAATCCCTAGATTGCAAAGTTGACAAGACTGGGGTTTAATACCACCATGTACATGCAGGTTTGGGCAGGCAATCACAAAGATGTTGTATAAGATGATACAGGAATAGGTGATCCCCAATGGGGACAAGAGCACATGCATGTCTGCAGTGGTAAGAGCAAGTGTGGACACAGTAGGTGCCACATATAGTAGAGAGAGAGCTGCAGGGGAGTATGACAAAGAGAATAAGATGGGGAAAAAGGGAGTACTCACTCAGACCAGTGGTAAGATGTCTGAGGAGGTCATATAGAAAGTGTCCATCTTATATAGCACCAACAAGTAAGGTTGAATCAGAGAGTAGAGTGGTAAAATACAAGCATGCCCATATGCAGGAAGGATGCACATGATGTGTACTAAGTGGGGCAGGGTGTGTGAAGTCCACAGAGGTGTGAAGATGAAGGTGTGACCAGTACATGTGCATATGTAATAAATACATGCATTGTAGGAAAGCTGAATGAAAATGTATGTAGGGTTCACATGAATATCTAACATGTCAGTCTTTCAACTACTTATACAGAATCTAGAGTCCTAAAGATAGTATAGGTATTTAAAGTTCACCAATCAATGAAGATTGCACAGCAATCAATGAGATCATGTGACTAAGTCATGTCTATAGTAAGCTATAGTAAAGTAGCCACAAGCATGAGTGAAACAAAGGTAAATTGTATAGTAATAGTCCTTAGCAAATGAATGTGAATAAAGAAAGAAAGATAAAAGAAAATAATGATGAAGATGTTTTACAGTACTTGGAGCTAAGCTCACAGCTAAGTAAATGGATACTATAGTACTGTAACAGATAGAAGATAGAGCCCTTACTATAAGTTGGAGCTAAGCTCACAGCCACAGTTGATACCACACTTATAGTAAGTAAGATAAAGAAAGAAATAAAGAAGAAAGAAATGTTGGTTTTTCACTACCTTGTGGTGCTGATCACACTGTTTACTCATTAAGTATACTCATCTCTATCTCATCTTATTGGTATTTCTTTTCTCTTTATGGTTTGAGCTCCTCTTTGACTCTATCTTGCTCCTACTATATCTCATTTATCTAATCATCTTCTCACCTCAGCACTTCTGCATGTGCTGAGCTGTCTCTGTCTTCTGTGTACCCTCTACCATCTGGTACACATCTTCTCTATCTTACAGATGTGGTCATAAGGCCCTCTGCTCTGTCTTACCAAGGCTGTAGCCTGGTCTCTTGCTATAATGGCCCTTGGGCTTTACACTTATCAATTCTATGTCATGGTGTTTGCCTCCCTAGCTGTGCTGCCCACTTTTAACAAGAAAAAGTAAAACTGTTATGAGGTGCCAAAGCAAATGTTGTTACAAGGCACTTGCTTAGGCACCTTCTAACAGACTTGTTTTTATTTTTCTTTTCCTTTTTTATCTTACTTACTATAAGTGTAGTATTAACTACAGTTGTTGAGCTTAGCTCCAACTTATAGTAAGGACTCCATCTTTTCTACTTTATAGTACTACAGTATTTACATACTGCACTGTGAGTTTTACTCCAAGTACTATAAAGCTTCATTATCTTTTATCTTTCTTTATTTACTTGCTAAGGACTATCACTATACAATTAGCAAGGACTCATCTTATCTTATCTCTGTTTACCATTGTTTATCTCTTGTTCATTTTGTGCTTGTGGCTACATCTACTATGGATGTGACCTGGTCACATGATCTTGTTGATTGCTGTGCAATCATTATTGATCAGTGAACCTTATTTACTTGTACTATCTTAAGGATGCTCTGTTTTGTATAAGTAGGGACAAGCCTGGTGGTCTTAAACCCCAGTCTTGTCAATGTTGCAATCTAGGGATTCTCCTATACTGCACTTGACCTAAATTCACCCTTGCCTCACTACAGTTTAAGAACTAAGTCCAAGATCTCTAAGTCACTCTAAGTGTTGCTAAAGACATCCTAAACTCATCACTCTGGATCCTCATTTAGTCATCAGTGGTATTATCCTCATCACTATCTCATTGATCCCACTCTTTATCATCATCAGGAATGTTTACTACACTTACCAAGCACACAACAACTACCTTGTTACCAGGGGTATAGTTATCACA
Source organism: Albatrellus ellisii (assembly GCA_003314395.1). Taxonomy (NCBI): domain Eukaryota; kingdom Fungi; phylum Basidiomycota; class Agaricomycetes; order Russulales; family Albatrellaceae; genus Albatrellus; species Albatrellus ellisii. The sequence goes on from QLPN01008261.1 coordinate 5,401, forward strand.
AACCTTCCCTATGACCATTGATGAGCATCATGTGCATGTAACACTGGAAAACAACCATCAGTGAACACAGCAACATTAACACACCACACATGACAATCATCCACAATCACATCACTCACACATTTGTTTAGGCATTGGAATACAGGACTGGGTTTGGCCAATGAGGAGCAGGACTGATATGACAAATAGGCCAAGGTGCAGTCCAGGCCTACCAAAGTAACCACAGAGTCACAAGTTGCAAAGTCAGCATTCAGTGTGATTGGTGCTTTTCTTTTTTCACTCATCTATTATAGTTAGGGCTGCCTACTGTACCATATATGGCTACAGCCATATACATTACAATTCAGTTCAGTGTACAAGATGGCCACAATATCCAGGTATGGGCCATATGGCTATGGCTGTATACATTATGGTACATGTATGGCTGTAAGACCTGCAAGCAGGCTACTGACGATCTTGGACATATGATCTAGATTACTTACTTACTTTACAGCCATGCACCAGAATGGTCTGACAGCATGTAGTATGATATGATGTCTATAGCATACTATAATAGTACCTACACCTACATAAATGCTGCCAAGGAGACAGAGCTTTGAGATGGAGCAATGTACATACATGACTACTATATTTAAGGAGCCAGAAGTGTGCCCCTCCTCTCCAGCTACTTTCTGGCCATTATGAGCACAAGCTACCAGTCAAGTCACATTTATTCTACACTATGCAGAGCCTGCCACTATCCCAGTTTATGCCATCTTAATAACATCTTCATCTCTCTATTATGTGTTCTAGTCTAAGGGCCTGCTGCTATGAGACCAGAGTCTGCATATATCCCTAAAGGTGGGAGACTGGGCACACTCAACTAAAGATCACTCAATAGAAGAGGAAATCCAGCCATAACTAGCTGGGGTATATTCAACAGTACTATCTAAGCCTATATACTCTAAGGTAAAGTGCACGGACCAGCGCAGTATACTATAGGGCAGGCTACAAGGTACTATACCGCAGCAACTAATGGAACATGCCAAAGGCGCATGCTATGACCTCATGGTCTAGGCTTAGCCAGAGTATCCTAGACCAGCATGGCAGTAAGTGTAATAAGATAAGATAAGATAAGATAAGATAAGATAAGATAAGATGAAAGGAGATGATCTTATCTTATCAGACAACAAGAGAAACATAAATGAAAATGAAAAGAATAAAGAGATAAATGTGCCAATAAATTGATGCCTGACAGCTGCTCTGGTCATACATGTCTATCTAATCACCACTTTACCTCAAACTTGCATGGAAACCAGCATATTTCCATACATGGTTACCCTCTAGGGCTGCCTAGCATACTGTATACAGCTACAGCCAAGATGGCTGTAATATTCAGGTAGTACAGGGACTCAATATGGTCTAGTTAAATTGAATGATATATTCACAACATGACTATCTACTGGTTGACTCAGTGCTTCCAGGTTGGCCCATAAGTGCATCATCAACATCATAGTACCACACATGTTCTGGTTCAGTAGGACTAGTAGAAAGTGCATTAGAAGAGTTAGGCATGACAAGTGAATTTGAAGAGGAATTATTGAATGAAATGAAAACAAAAATGCAGCCCTCTTATGCAGCTGAGTATTTTCAAATTCCACAGCTGGTTGGCAAGCAAAAATTTATATTTGAAATGGTGCTATGGTATCTTAATAGTAGCCCTTCATCAAGAGTAGTGAGAGTATTTGAAATGGTACTATGGTAGATTGATGGTAGCCCTTTGTTGGGTAGCAAGAGTGTTTGAAATGGTACCATGGTAGCTTGATGGCAGCATATCCAAATCCAAGACAGGAGAGACACAAAGTCTGACTCCTGATTCAGATCCACAATAGGGGACATAGAGTTGAACATATTGATACTGACAGAACATGATGTGTATTTGAGGTCAGCAGAGTGTTGATATTGATTGATTGTCTTACCGTTGAACTGAAGGTTAAGCTTCTGTGGATAAAACACTAAGTGAACTACTGTATAAACAGTACTGGGAAGAGTGCACAGACCATGCCATACACTATAGGGCCAGAGTATGAGAATAGAAATGAATGAGGTCATAGCTGACAATAGAAGAGACATGTCAGTGCTGTACAATAAGCACAGCAACTGTGAGAACAATATGTAAGCACTCTGCAGCCAGGGTGGGAACAATTAGAAAGATCCTGCAGTAACAATGAGAAAAGAGTCTTAACTACTTCATAAGCAGGCTGATCAGGGATCAGATGACTGGCACATCATCAGCTGATAAAGACAAACAAAAGGAATACATAACTGTGAGAATTGTTTCAGTAGATCAGGAGTGATTGTAAGATCTATAGTGATAGAGACATAAGAAAAATGAAGAGAAAAATAATGGAAATAATAGCAACCTGACATAGAGGATCTTACAGCTCACACCCTTCAGCATCTGTTGTGGTTGTAATTTTGAATTTCTCTCACACATGCACACTGCACATATCACCATCCAATAGGCCATTGATATGTGCTGTGGTATGGTGATGGCAGAAACTACAACCACAACCACAACAATTGCTGAGGGGTGCTGTATGTGCAGGAAATGGGACACAGCTGCAACAATGATATAGATTAGAGATAGCAGATATGAGAACCCCAAGAGGTTCAGAGCAAGAGGCAGACACATGTCTGCAGTGGATAGTGAGGTGGTGAATGCAAGTAGGTGCAACACAGCATGGTAAGAGACAGCTGCAGGGGGTTGTCAGGCTTCAATTTATTGGAGCATTTAGCCTTTTCTTTTACTTTTACTTTTCTCTTACTTTTCCTTTTGATTAGATAAGATTAGATCTTCTTTCCTTTCAGTCTATCAGATCTCATCTTATCTTTATCTACTTACCTTCCTTTGTTGCTTCTCTTCTGGATGTGCCCATGCTGCGCATGATGTCATTACTTACTGCAGGTATTTACTGTAGCACCTGCCCTAGAGTACTGTGCTGGTCCGTGTGCACTTCACCTTAGTATATAGGTAGCTGTAGTATAGCGAATATACTTCAGCTTGTTATGGCTGGCAAATCCTCTTCCTTGGTGTGATACCTTAGTTGAGTGCACGCCAGTCTCCCTTATGGGATATGTAGGACTGCCGTCTTACAGGGGTAGAGGTAAGAGAGTATAAGGATGGGATGAGGGAGGTACTCACTCAGACTGGATAGGAGACATCTGAGGAGTTTGTATAGTAGTAGTCCATCTTATATAGTGTGTAGCAGTAGAGTTGTAGCGGAGTGCAGAAAGTGGAATACAACAACTACTATGTATGGGAGGGACATGTATCATCCAGAGTAGGTGGTGGAGTGAGAGTGCTCAGAGGTATGAGTGGTCTGAGGAGAAGAAGTGTGTGTATGTATGTAGTAGGTAAAGTGTATGTGTGACAAGAGGAGAGGGAAGCCAAACAAGATATGTGTGTACATGCATACCAATCCTTAACAGGTGCAAGTTGTAAGATCCTCTAGACACCAATGTGGTAGAAGTTAGTAGCTAAGTGCAATAAATGTGATATCACAATGTGACAGGGCAACAAAAGGGAGATATGACACAGATGCAACATGATAATTGCAACAATGACCACACAGTAGTAGATGCAACACAACACAGTAATATTGCAATGCAATGGAGAATGCAATGCAATAGTAAATGTGACCTATGAGGTATGTCAATTTTATCTACTATACATGGCTGATCATACTTATACATATTAGTATTTGTCTAGTCCCTTGCAGATTGCATCACTCTTTCTTTCCCTTTTTTGGATCTATCTTTTGGTTTTACAGTTAAGCTCCCCTTAAACTTTATTGTAGCTGAACTGTATAAACTCCTCTTTTCATCCACATACCTCAACACTTTTATCTACTGCTGAGGTATGTATCTTGTCTGCTACTCTATCTCCTTTCTGACATACCTGTCCCTTGTAGCAATCTCTCCTCTATCTTGTGTACCCTCATCTGTACACCTTGTCATTTTCTCATCAGATGTGGCCCCTTGGCCCACTGCTCTGTCTCCTCAAGGGAATAGCCCTTATTGTCACCAGTGTCCTCTTTACCTGCAATGCATATTTGTTCTATGCTATGGTATACTTGTTTTTTGCCACCCTGCCCAGTTTTCCACAAGGTATGTGCACTTTCTTGATTGCAAGATACACAGAGAAGCAGAAGTATGTGTGAGAGATAGAGGAAGATGGGGTTAAGGGGGGTACTCACTGAGATGGTGTTGGAATCCATGTACAATACACAACACTGACCATCCCTTTATCTCATCTTATCATACAAACCAGACACTTTCTACTCTGCCTGACATCTCTCATTATACATCACTTGTGACCACTCTCACCACCACTACTATGTTGTATGGAAGGAAGATGGCTTCCATGTGAGTTTGAGGTAAAATGGTGATTAGATAGACATGTAAGACAAGAGCAGCAGGCTGTGTAGTGTAGAATCTGCATGACTCAACTGATAGCTTGTGGTGGCTCATAGTAACTGGGAAGTAGCTCGTAGTGGCTGGAAAGTAGCTTGTTGGTAACTGGAGAGGAGGGGCACACCCCAGACTCCTTAAATACTGTAGCCACATATGTATGTTGCTCTGTCTCAGAGCTCTGTCTCCTTGGCAGTGTTCACATAGTGTAGTATAGTATGTTATAGTCATTGTATTATACTACATGCTGCAAGACCATTCCAGTGCATGGCTGCTAAGTAAGTAAGTAAGTAACCTAAATGTATGGCTGAGATTGTCAGTAGCTTGCTTGCAAGTCTTACAATGTCACTAGCAATTTACATGCCTCTCCAAATCCATCTCATTTTGACTATATATACTTGTCTTAATTGTCCAAACACTTTAGTACTTTAAGCACATTTCTGCACTGCTTTTTATCTGTGTACTCATCCTACACCTTGTCACTCTTTATCTGCATACTCACCCTATGCCTTGCCACCACTAGTTGCACTTTTTCCACCTTCAGTCACATTGCACTTTGTTGCCCTCAGTTGCTCTTTGTTGCTCTCTGTCACCCTTAGTCACATTCAGTTGCTCCTTTGTCACTCTTTGTCACCTAATCATGTGGGCCTCTAATATCATCCCAATCATCTTGTACCTATCAATCACTCTGTCCTGCTCCTTCGCTTTCTTACAGATGGAAGGTAAGATGTCTGAGGAGGTTGTATAGTGGAGTGCCCATCTTATATAGTGACCACAGGTAGAGTTAGAGTGGAGAGTATAATGGTGAAGTACAACAACTATCATAAAGAGGAGGGATGCACATCATCCCAGAATTGTTTGCACAGGCTAGGGCAGACAATAGTGAAGAGGTAATATGTTACATATGATTGCTATGTAGAGAACCCCCAAGGTGAACAGGAGTGCAGACATGAGCTGCAAGTGATATAGTAGCAGTGGCAAGAGTGGCCACAAGTGATGAGTAGTAAGAGATGCTGCAGGGGTGAGGTGTAAGATGGAGATAGAAGAGTAAGTAAGAAGATACTCACTCAGACAGTGTGAAGAGCATCTGAGGAGATTGTGTTGTAGAGATTATTGTATGTAGTGTCCATGCATAGAGTTGAAGTGAAGAGTGTAATTGTAAAATACAATGATTACCAAAAGTGTGAAGTAAAGGAGGTCTGCACCACAGAGATTGTGTGTACATGCAGTGGGAGAAGAGAAGCCTAACAAGAAAGTACAGTACATATGTAGATATTCAACAAGAATGAGGAGTGGAGTGTGAACATTCATGGAAAGATGTGGATGGTCTGCAGAGATGTAGTTGTAAACACAGGAGTGGGCAGGTGATAAGGACATGTACACACAGGCTATGGCAGGCAGCAGCTAAGATGATGTAGATGATTGAAAGCAAGCAGGATACTCCCAGAAGGGAGAGAGATGCCAGTAACATCTGCAGCAAGTGGGAGTGGTGGTGAATGCAAGTATTCAACATGATGTGGTAAGAGTACACTGCAGAGTTGAAGTGAGAAGAGAGTAAGATGAAGGTAAGGGAGTACTCACTCAGACAGAGGATAAGATGTCTGAGGAGATATGTGGTATATAGTGTTGACGATCATAGCTTACTAATCTACTATTTCCTTTTTCGTCCAAGAACTACTGTACACACACACACAAGTACACACACACTGGGGTATAGTTCATCATGGTCCATGCACTTATATAGTTACTATAAATAGGGACAAGTAGCATAGTAGAATGAAAAGAACTATTCTAGTTCCACTCATGTGCATGATGTTACAAGGCACTTGCTTTGGCACCTCATAACGGTTTCCTTTTTTCTCTTTTTCTTTTTCTTTTATCTTACTTACCAGTAAAGTGTAGTATTATTACTACAAGTGTGAGCTTAGCTCCACTTTACTTAGTAAGGACTCAATCATTTCTTTCTCTTTTATAGTACTTAAGTATTTACATACTTAAGTGTGAGCATAGCTCCAGGTACTATATTAGACTTATCTTTTCTCTCTTATCTTTCTTTTATTTATTATAACATTTACTTGCTAAGGACTATTATTATACAATTAGCAAGGACTCCTTTTTCTCGTTCTTATTTACCTTTGTTTATCTCTAGTTCACTTCGCACTTGTGGCTGAGCCACTTATATCACATGAACATTTACTTACTGCGCCTTACTGCGCAATACTGCGCAACTTTACTATACTTAGATCTCCAGTTCTGTATAAATAGTTGACAAACTGGCGGTCTTAAACCCCAGTCTTGTCAACTTCGCAATCTAGGGATTCTCCTTATACTGCGCTTGAATTAAGCTCGCTACTACCTCGTTTCCCTCCCAGAACTAAAGTCTAAGAACTCTAAGAAACTCATTAAGACATCTTACGCTAAAAGTCAAACTGGATCCTCGTATCGTTATTGGTGGAATCATCCTCATAACCATATTGTTAATCCCATTCTTCATCATCATCCGGAATCTCTATTACGTCCATCAAGCCAATATCCAAACCTTGGTTACCAGGAGTAACATTCTAGACCTTCCCTAAGACCGTCCAATAGGCTGCTCTTAGCACATGACCTGTCTTCATCATATAGTTCATTGTAAGACCTGCAAGCAGGCTACTGATGATCTTGGCCATACATTTAGGTTACTTACTTACTTTACAGCCACACACCAGAACAATCTGGCAGTGCATAGTTCAATACATCTATAACACACTAAACTACACTACATGAATGCTGCCAAGGAGACAGAGCAATGTACATATGTGAAATACTGTATTTAAGGAGTGAGGGAAGTGCCCCTCATCTCCAGCTACTTTCTGGTCCATTACGAGCACAAGCTACTTCCCAGTTACTTACCAGCTATCATGAGCTACCAGGAGTCATGCAGATTCTATGCTACAAGCCCACCACTATACCATTCTGCACCATTCTAATATCATCATCTTGTCTTCTCATTTCATGTTTTAGGCTAGGAGCCCACTGCTCAGGTTGTACACATCTATTCTAACCACCTTATACCTCAAACTCACACAGAAGCCATCTTCCTTCTGTACATCATCTTATATAGTATTGGTTAAGTAAGGTTGGGGCAGAGAGTATGTAGTAAAGTACAAGGGTGCCCAAAGTGAGATGGATGCATGTTGTCCTGGAGTATGTGTGGATATATCAGACATGTAGGTGAAGTCTGAGGAGTGGATGATGTGTGTAAATGAGTAGGTAAAGTGTACATATGTGGAGTGAAACCAAACAAAAAGTATAGTATACACAATATGTTCAACAGGACAAGCAAGAGGAGGGATGATAGGTCTATTGCAGATGGGAGTGAGAAATTGTCAGGACTGACAAACCTACAATGGACATCATAGTGAATGCTGCAAACCTGACTTATTCCTGCCTCCTTAAGAGGGCTTACTGGGAGCTGCCTTGGATCAAAGCCAAGGGGTGAGGAGTCTCAGCCAATGAAGAAGGGGTGGAACCAGCTGTAACAAGCTGGGGTCTATTCATTATACTACCTTACTACTTATAGTACTATGAACAGTGCACAGACCAGGTGCAGCAACTAAGGGCAGGTCAACAGTAAAGTAAAGCACAGCAACTGTGGGTATCCACTGACAGATGCACAGCATTTGTGAGAACCACCTCCCATGAGGTAGTAAGGACTGTGATAAGATAGAGGATTAGATGTAGATCAGATAAGATGAAAGATAAGATGAAAGATAAGATGAAAGATAAGATGATCTAATCTAATCATATCTAAAGTAAAACAAAAAGAAAGTAAAACAAAAGAAATAATAATGGCAGGAAATAAAGCCAGTGATAGGAGTCTGACAGACATTGGACAGAGGGTGAATGTAGAGCATAGCCAGATTTAAGATGGCACCAGACATAAGGGCATGCAGAAGGAGATGGAATAGTACCTGGAAGTATATGAGTGCACCAGACATGAGGGTGCAAAACTAGAGAAGAGCCAGAGATGATGAGGGAAGAAAAGATATAGACAAAGGTATAGAGTTGTAGCAGAGCTACAAGTATGATGACAAAGAGGTGACTGAAAGGAGGAGAGAGAGCACGGCCAGTAAAGATGTAAGAGCAGGGGCAAGATGATCAGATAGAGATAGATGGGAAGATGATGTGTAGATCAGATGTAGATAGATAAGATAGATAAGAAGATGGGGTAAAAGATAAGAGAAATAAGGGAGTGCAGCAGTGAGAACTGCTCAGCAGCATGAATAAAGGGTGAATTCCAACAGTAGTAAGTGTAATGTGAAGTGGTGTAATGTGTACTTGTATTGAAGTGAAGGTTTCATGTGGAGTGAGTGAGAATGAGCAGGGAAACAAGCTGAACAAAAATAGAGAAAAACATACAGAAAAGCTAACAACAGGATCAGATGAAAGACTCAAGGTGTAGCACATGATGAGAACACAACAGAGTGAGATTGAGGTGCAACAAGGACTGGATTGTGAGGCTGACACAAAGCCGAAGCTGAACAACTGAGAAAATACTAAGAACAAAGGACAATCACACTTAAGCTAGCGGATATCCCAGATGTATTAGCATATAGTAAATAAGAGGAGAGAAGAGTACTGTACCTAGCAGATATCCCAGATGATCAGAACTGGGGAATAAACCACTAGGAGTCCTATGTATATATAGTACCCTAGAGTGTGCACAGACCATGCAGTACAGTATAGGGCCGGAGAATAAGAAAGTAAAGTAATGATGTCATATCTAATAATAGAGGGGATGTGTCAGTGCTGACTGAGGCTCCACAGCAACTGTGGGAGTGATTGGTGATACTCCACAGCAGGTGTGAGAGAGATTGGTGAGCATGCACAGTAAGTGTGAGAAAAGGTGTCATAACTAAAGATAGAACAGGCTGATCGGAGATCGGATGACATATGCATCATCAGCTGATAAAGACGAAGAGAAAGAGTACGTGACTGTGGGAATCACTTTGATAGATCAGGAGCATTTGTAAGATCTATGATGATAAAGGTATAAGAAAATAGAGGAAAATGAAGAGAAAAATAGGGAAAATAATAGCAGCCTGACAAATACCCCCTTCTTAAATCAAGAACTGGTGGGGTGGGGATAGGTGTTTCTTCCTGAAGTTGTTGGGCATAATGTGGTTGAGCCATCATCTCAGGTGAATATTCCATCTGGTAAAGGGAATAAATGGCTACTGAATGTATTGCTTGAGGATGTTCTTTGTGGTACCTCTTAAGCATATCAGGAACATCTTCCATCAATACTGAAGCAGGTTCCCAAGAATTTTCCTCTGCAGGGTAGTCCTTCCATTTGACCAGATATTGAACTTTACCACGAGAAAGACAACTATTGAGAATTTCTTCAACTTCATATTCTTCAATACCATTCTTGATGATAGGAGGAGGAGGAGGATGAATTTCTCGTTTAATAATGACATCTTTGATGAAAGGACAAAGTTTGATGATATGGAAAACTGGATGAATTTTCATTGTCTTGGGAAGTTTGAGACAATGTGTATTGTTTGAGAGTACCTCAAGTACTTTGTATGGTTCAAGATGTTTATGATCCAATTTCTTCATCAGTCTTCCTGTGTCAATATTAGTGGCTTCAAGCCAGACTTTGTCTCCAATGGCATAAATGGGAGTTTTGCCTCAATGTTCATCATAAAACTTCTTCATATCATCTGCTGCTTTCTTCAACAACACCTCTGCTTCTTCTCTGATGCATTTGAGCCCTGCTACAAACTTGTCCACTGAATCAACTTTGGTAGATGTACGAGGTTCATGGCCTATTCAAGGATTCTGTCCATAATTCAGCATGAATGGTGAATATTTCATTGCTGAATGGACACGATTATTGTAAGCAAATTCTGCCATGGGCAACCAGCTTGCCCAGTCGTTTTGTTGATGGTTTATGAAAATGTGGAAATATTGCTTGATTTCTTGATTTATCCACTCTGTTTGTCCATCTGTCTGAGGATGATAAGCTGTAGACATAGCTGTTTGAATCCCCAGTAAATGATTTAATTCATGCATGACTTGTGACACAAATTGAGGTCCTCTGTCTGATAATACCTTCTCTGGAAGACCATGATGTTTCCAAACATGATCTCTCATAAGACGTGCCACTCCTTCTGCTGTGATCGTCTCTGTTGTTGGAATAGCATGAATCATTTTGGTAAAATGATCCATGACCATGAGAATAGAATCATTGCCTTGGCTTTCAGGCAATTTGACAATAAGATCTGTAGAAATAATCTGCCAAGGACATGAAGGAATTTCATTCAGCGTTAACTCTCCTTGTGGTTTTGTAGGGAAAGTCTTCATCTGTTGACATAGATCGCATCCTTTGACATATTTCTCCACATATGACACCATGTTGGGGAACCAGAAATGTCATCGAACCATTTCCAAGGTTTTCTTGTAACCCAGATGTCCTGCAAGAGGTGAATCATGGCAGGTTTTCATCAATTCAGTGTACATTGTCTCTGGGACATAGAGTTTCCCATCATAGAAGAGCATCTTTTTGTCATCTTCACTCCATCATGCAAATACTACAGTTTTCCTCAAGTCTGCATCCAACTTGTCCCAAACTTTGTAGTCATGATCTTCTTTCTGTGCATCCATAATTTTCTTCAAGATAGGAGGGCTAAGAGCTGCAAGAGAAATCTTGTGTTTGAAAAATTCCAGCTTGAGCAAGATGACATTCTTGTTGTCATCTTCTACCCCCTTCTTATGGTCCGAATGTCTCAAGAGGAGATCAGGGCAAACATTGGCAGAGCCCAGTTTGTGGACCATATCAATCTGAAAGCAAGACAAATAAAGAGACCAGCAAGCTTGATGATGGTTAAGTTTCTGGGCCATCATGAAGTATTCCAAATTCTTGTGGTCAGTGATGACTTGAACAGGGTGAATGGAACCTTCAAGATAGTGATGCCATGCTTCCAGAGCATGAATGACGGCCAACATCTCCTTGTCGTATATGTCATAGTTGCACTCAGCAGGTGACAAACCCTTACTGAAGTAAGCAACGGGGTGCCACTTGTTATCCTGTCGAAGCTGCGAAAGGACTGTGCCAGTAGCATAACCAGAACCATCTGCTTCAACTCTGAATGGATACTGCTCATCTGGAAACACAAGAACTGGTTCAGAACACACAGCATCTTGTAAACAAGTGAACGCCAACTGCTGTTCTTCATTCCAATGCCATTTGACATCCTTCTGCATAAGCTCATTCAAGGGTTTAGCAATGTTTGAAAACCCAAGAATAAAACAATGATAAAAGTTGCAAAAGCCCAAAAATGAGCAGGTGTCATGAAGGTTCTGTGGAATTGGCCAGTCTTTGATACCTTGTACCTTGACTGGATCCATGGCAATCTTGTTGAAAGAAATCTTCAGGCCAAGGAAATCAATAGATGTTTGTTCAAATTCGCATTTCTCTGGTTTGAGATAAAGTTTGTTATCTGCGAGTATTTGAAGGACTTCCTGTGTGACCTTCCGATGTTCTTCCAATGTTGCTGTGAATATCAGGATATCGTCCATATAGACCACCACAACTCCTTGTGAGATGAGACCACAGAATAAGTGGTTCATCATTGTTTGGAAAGTGGCAGGGCTATTGCAGAGGCCAAAGAACATAACCAAAGGTTCAAATAAACCCTTGTTAGTGACGAAGGCAGCTTTCCATTCATCACCATCTTTGATTCTAACATTGTTGTAGCCCCAACGAACATCCATTTTTGTGAAGTACCACACTCCACGAAGATGATCAATCAATTCTGAAATAAGAGGAAGAGGATAACTGTTCTTGATTGTCATGTCATTGAGCTTGCGATAGTCTTGAACAGGTCGAAGGGAGCCAGATTTCTTTTTGATAAAGAAGAAAGGTGATGCCATAGGGGATTGAGAAGGACGAATACAACCACTTTTCAAGTTCTCTTCAATAAACAATTCCAATTGTTTTTGTTCATCCAAGGAAAGGTTGTAGACTTTACCAGCTGAGGGTTTTGCACCTGGTTTAAGTTCAATAGCATGATCCCAAGGACACTTTGGAGGAAGAGAATCAAAAGCTTCTTTGTCAAATACCCATTTGAAATGATGATATGCTTTGGGTACAATGTCTTCAAAATTCTTCTTCAACTTCTTTTTCTCTGCTTCAATAGCAAGTTCTTGGCTAATATTTTGAATGGATGCCTCCATTTCCTTCTGATCAACCATAACCATCAATATCCAATCTCCTTCTTTGGCTGCAATTCTTTCTTCAGTTTCTTGATGTATAGTTCAACTTTGCTGCTTCATCAACTTCTTGTTTGACTTCCAGACCTGTCTGTTGGCTTTGAGGCATACTTCGCATCTGCATCTTGTGAAGTGTATTTTTCCCTGTAGCCAATCGATTTCAGGGTTATGGATTTTCAACCATGATTCACCAACAAGGACATTCTTTTTGCCCAAGTTACAGACTGCAAAGTGGCGCATTCAGTATGACCATCAATAGTCATGATGAAGTCAATCATTTCTTCAATAGATCCTCCTTGATTGAGTGATCCATCAACATTGTAGATGGGGATGGGTTTTGCCAATTTTTTTGTGTTTAAGTTGTTATTCTTGACAAATTCTTTGTCAACATATAATCCAGTAGCACCTGAATCAAGGAGAGCATCAACTTCTAGAACTGCTCCAGTGTCCACAGTTTTGATTTTGAGTTTCATTTCAGGGAAACTGGTAATGTCGAATAACATTCTTCTGATGTATTCCTTTTTCTCGACAGGAGGAGTAACCTGTTGCACTTGAGGCTTCACTTCAGACTGAGAGTAAGATGGAACAATGCGTGTTAAATAAATTTGGGTACAAGCATTGAGACGATCAACGTCTGTATCATCAGTCTGAAGCATAGAAAACCTATTATAGGATGGCAAACTTGTGCTCAGTTCCTGTCCAATCCAAAACCCAACTGCTGTGCTCCACTCTTTGAGCCATTTGGATCATTCAATCTGAGACTGCGTGCCTGAAACTCCTTCTGCATCTCAGCCAAGAAGTCTGCTTCATTCAGCATACACATCTCCTGAAGGGTCCTCACATTCCCCCTTTGTTGTTGTTGTTGCCCCTGCGGGCATCTTGGCTTGGGACATTCTCTTGCGAAGTGTCCTTCTTTGCCACAATTGAAACATAGTTGAGGGTGTGGTCCTCTGGCTCTGTCAACATCCATAGGTTCTCCTGCAGGCACAGCTGTAGAAGTGAATTGGCAAGGGGTGAAGTTATGCTGTTGTTGCCCCTGCTGTCTTCCATATTGCTGCTGCTGCATCTGTCTTTGTCCCCAAGTCGACTCAAAGTTCTGCATATCCTGATATGCATATGCCCTGACTCTTGCTCATCTGATCCATCCTTCGAGATCACCAGGGAGAGGTGTCTCGACATAACAGGATTGGAGAAGGGGATGATTCATCCCTTTCTTGAACAATGTGCATAACACACCATCGTTATATCCAGATGCTGTTTTGTATAAGAGGAATTCAGTGATATATTCCTCTATGTGATGATTCCCCTGTGAAATAGTCGTCAATTTTTGTTGAGCCGTTTGCTCCTCATTGTGATCTCCAAAGGTGATTTTCATCATTGTTAAGAGCTCATCAAAATTCTTGAAGGGCTCTTCATACTTGTGAGGTGCTACTCTGTAAGCCTCCATATCTCACAAGACTCCTTTCTTCCATTCTTCTGCATATCCTCCTTTGATATAGGATAATATGACCATTATCTTGTCTTCGTCTTTGTATTCTGGATGCACTCAAAGAACAAGATAGATTTGATCCAAAAAGGATTGGAATTTCTTTTTGTTGCCATCAAAAGGAGTTGGTTCTGTGATGCAAACTTTGGGAAGGTGGACACAGGGTGGGAGGCCTATTCCTGGCCCAGAAGAGTGACCTCCTTCTCCTGATGCTAGGTGTGTCATCAGATCCATCATCGCTTGTTGTTGCCACACCAGCAGCTTCTGTTGATTCTCTATTATCTTCATCATCTCCCCAAAAGTCAGTGGTTCGTGCTCTTGATCCATATGAGCAAATGGAGCAATAGATGGAGGTACTAGAGTTGCTGCTAAGGCTGTACCAAGACTGTCAATTTCAGATTCTAAGTGCTGTGACATCGACGGTTCTTGATCTCCTAAGCTCATGAATCGATTCCTCGAGTGAGATTCTGGCTCTTCGCTGTCTTCTCTGTGTGCTGGGGGAGATGGTTGTCTCTGGCTCCACATGTTCCACTGGTTGTCTTGAGACAGATTGACCAATAATCTGTCTGATCATTTCTATAAGTGTTCCAGTACTTCTGTAGTTGAGCAGTGTCAAGTCGATGGCATGCTCAGTCATAAAACAGAAGCACTATATTTTTCAATAAAATGCATGGATGATGATGCAAACAAATATGAAAACAACGAAGATCTTGAAGAACGATATGTCTACGCTAGTATGTAGACATTTGGGGGCCCCCTGCGATATAAGATGCGAAATGATGATGGGGGTTGATGTGAAAGGCACAATCAGGGTTAGCTCCTAATTCTAGGAGGACAGGGGGAGGGACAAGAGATGGGTCATTGTAATACTGATAGAGCAAAGATCTGAAAAAGGTAGGAGGGTATTTAATACAATACCTCCTATCCTGATTCTTCCACCACTCTGATCTTGGATCTGGAAAAATCCAGAAGGAGAACCACTTGTAGTTTGTTGCAGGTTCATTGCAATGTTGGATGATAATGCATGCATGCCAAGTGAGAAGGCAACATCTGAGATGGAGGTGAGTGGTAGAGGGGTGGGTGACAGGGAGGAGTGAGTAGAAATTAATGTTTAGACCTTTGTCTAAAAGATGCTCTGTTCTAGAGCAAGTGTGGGGGGGACGAGGGCGGCATGTAGAAGGGGCGGGTGGTCCCTGAGCTGTCAGAAGACCCACCGAGTTCCCAGGAATCTGTGTGTCATATGAGGTCCTCCCAGAACGTCCACAATTGCATATCAACTGCTCTACTCCAAGTGTCCACCATGTGCATGCTGTGGAGGATGTCACTGGGCGTGAGGTGGAGGTGTAGGGGGTGAACACTATAACAACCCACAACGATTTGAAGGGGAGAGGAGGGTGAGCAGGGGATGTATACTTTAGTCCACAAGCTGCAAGTACACTCACTCTCATGTTTCTGCCACTTACAGTGTTGACAGAAATGGAGAGGAGGGCAAGGAAAGAAAAGCTGGCGATAGAAATGCTTCTGTTCACACTTGGGTTTGTGAACAAAGCCTATGGTGTAGAAAGGGTGGCAGACAAATTGGTGGTGAAAACACCGGTCTGTGGGAAAGGGGGGGAGAGGAAAGGTGTGGCAGGGGGAGGAGTTCTGATCAATTGTGAGGCCAACACAAAGCCAAAGCCAAACAACTGAGAAAATACTAAGAACAAAGGACAATTGTGCTTAAGCTAGTGGATATCCCAGATGTATTAGCATATAGTAAATAAGAGGAGAGAAGAGTACTGTACCTAGCAGATATCCCAGATGATCAGAACTGGGGAATAAACCACTAGGAGTCCTATGTATATATAGTACCCTAGAGTGTGCACAGACCATGCAGTACAGTATAGGGCCGGAGAATAAGAAAGTAAAGTAATGATGTCATATCTAATAATAGAGGGGATGTGTCAGTGCTGACTGAGGCTCCACAGCAACTGTGGGAGTGATTGGTGATACTCCACAGCAGGTGTGAGAGAGATTGGTGAGCATGCACAGTAAGTGTGAGAAAAGGTGTCATAACTAAAGATAGAATGGGCCGATCAGAGATCAGACAACATATGCATCATCAGCTGATAAAGACAAAGAGAAAGAGTACATGACTGTGGGAATTGCTTTGATAGATCAGGAGCATTTGTAAGATCTATGATGATAAAGGTATAAGAAAATAGAGGAAAATGAAGAGAAAAATAGGGAAAATAATAGCAGCCTGACATGGATACTGTATAACACAGGAGACTGAGCTAGAGACTTCTGTACAGTAAAACAGTCCTTATATAAGTACAATCCCAGGTTCCAGAGTATTCTACTGGGATAAAAATAGTACAGGCTGTGTAAGTGCTGCAGAAAGGAATGTTCCAGAAATACTGCACAGGGATTGGTAAGTAGGATAAAGCTGTGGCACAGTAAGTTGGTAAAAAATCATAACACCTACAGCACCTGGAATACAGGTTTGGGCCACCATTTCAGTAGGCCTGGGCTTTGAACCTGGCTTGAGCCCAGAAGTCACCAGTCTAACTTATATTGAAGGAGGTTGCTTGGAAAGAGTGTGGCCAACTGTAGAAAGAAGAGAAATAATATTCCACAGGTGGAGATAGTTAGAAAACATATAAGACAAAAAGCATAGAGAGTAAGTACTGACCTCAGTCTCTTCGTAGGAGACTGAGGGAAAAGAAAACATGCGAAGGAAATTTTCTATAACTAAAAGGTCCGTCCGTATCGTGCCTGAGTCCCGCGAGGGGTCCGTGTGGCGCAGCCGCGCGGTCGCGCGTGTTCGCTGTCGCACGTCGCTGTACACTCCAACAACTTAGTAATGATGATGGCATGCGGGCAACAACAGCTGGCAACGATGTTGGCCGATGTCGAAGGCAGCAGGTGCCGCAGCATATATAAATTCATCCTTACCCTGCAGTAGCTCACGTCACAACTGCACCATAGATCTATGCGCTCATAATGAAAAACTCTCATTCATAAGAGGCTGTTGATACACCACTGTAACAATAGTACCACCTCGACCGCTCGCGCGGTCGCCTCAGGTTGGCCCACTTACTGCAGGGTGGCACCGGAGGTTCCAACCAGTTGTTATAGGTGATATTTATATATTGATCCTACACTTTCCCCCGTCCTGTGACCGAAGGTACACCTGTGTAGACCTTCCCTATCATCTGAATCGGGGAACTGCCACTTTCTGACGTTCAAGACCGACTCGGAGCCTGACGGCTCAATGAAGATCCTTTTGCTGATGGGTGAGTAGATAGACAGCACTCCCCGGACTTCCCCAAATCATTTATTTACCCTTTCCCTCTCTCCATTCCCTCACTCTGAACCCCCAGTTGCATCTCGTCATACAAGGCACGGCTGAGAGTCGGGAGAGGATACTAATCTATCCATTGTCTATCTTGTGATTCCCACCTCAGTTTCATCCTCCACCCACAATTATGTTTTCTGCCATCTTGCTAGAGGAATCTCAGAATATCTCGTGGGACAGCACACTTGGCGCACTCTTGATTGGCGGTGTCATAAGCGGAGTGTGAGTCTACTCAGTCTTCTAGCATTTTGTTGTGGCTCATATGCAGGCTAGCCTGTATGGGGTAACATGCATGCAGACAGCCCAATATTTCCGTGGGAACGCCAATGACCAGTTATATATCAAGTGTATTGTAGGTGTCTTTCAATGCAGATCTTGTACTATGCTGATGAGCACGCTTACGGTGCACAGGTTTCAATCCTTTGGTAAGCTTACGCCCTTAAACGCGCCTGGCGCCCATAGTCTGACCCTCCTATGAGGCTGTTGGACACAATACTTACATACACGACCGTGTACTCTATGTGGTTCTATCTCGTGCAAAACACCATGAACCCCAATGCGATTAATGGAAAGCCGATTTGGTAAATGCCTTCGTGCCGTCCGAGACCCTTTATACTTACTTACTCGCTCTAACGGTGGCATTCGTCATTCAATTGACTTGTGTAGGACTATCACGGTACGGTTTCTCTTCTGTGGCATTAGGACAGAAAAGACTGATTTTACCGGTGACATCAGGCACATATTCTGACCTCAGTGAGTCCTATCGAACCCCGTTTAACGTACAGGGACTGAGATCTTTGAAGACTATCATAAATTTCCTGGTTAGATCGTATGTTCTCCATTGCTTAGTTCACGTGTCACATTCAGAGTTTCTGGAAGCAGGATGTTAATACGACAGATATGGAGATGTGCGTCAATTCAGAGTATGCTGTCGTTTCTGAACCTGTCTCAACTCTACACAGTAAGTCAACGAAACGTCATTCTTACGGCAGGAGTGGTGAGTTTATTTCATTGTCGAGCGTGACCCACTGCTAATATCCCCTTTAAGTTTGCATTATCGTGTGTTGCTTTCGGTGAGTGATTGAATCGCTCCCGTAGACCGCCCACATGACTTACTCTTCTTGGTGGTGTTAGTCACTGGAATAAGTACGGGAGGTTTCGTTTGATAGTATATGATTGATCGATGCATGCTAATGTATGAAATCATGATATTCAGAAATTGTGGTCGAAGGGTTTGTCCCTGTCTATAAAATCACACACAGGCTCTTTCTAATCGGCCTCTCAAACATAGCTTCAGGGTGGACTCAATACAGAATGTGTCAACAAAATTATTGGTCTGTCTCAGCTGTTTCTGACAGCTTCAGAGGTCGTACACTATTGACGTTCAGCTAGATACCATTCTATATCAACTTCGGTGCTGGAACTTGTTCGGATTTATATGTCACCGTGACCTTGTGTTACTTCCTTCAACGCTCAAGGTCGGGTTTCAACAAGTGAATAACCTTTCTAACCATCTCTACCAGCTTATGTTATTAACGAGGGATCGAAAAGCCGAACCAATTCAATTATCACTGTCCTTATGTTGTACACTATTCATACAGGTATGAGTTGTTCAACGTATAAATGGAGTCGTGTTGGCGGCTTACTCTATCTATAGGCTTGTTGACAGTGTACGTGTTTCGCTGAGGAGCAATACATTCCTTCCAGTCTGAATTGATGAATCCCCTATAGCATCGATTCTGCCTTAGGCATAATGATGGTAGGTCTGTAATAGTGCTCGTATAGGAAATATTCTAATCATCGTGGGCTTCGTCCCAGTATGTCTTGATGCCTGATAACCTCGTTTTTGCAGTTTTCTACCTTCAACTGAGCAAACGTCAGCATACGTCCTCATTAGGTCTCCATATATAGCTGCTAATTCTTGCATCTGTATAGTCTATATCAACACCTACCTCGCATCGTATGCGATAACCTTACATTACAATGTATTTCCCCTGATCTTGCCTTGCGTCAGGTTGAACAATCGCCAGGCGCTTCGTGGCATGACATCGAGCGGCGGCCTAGTTCCCATTCACTTGTCAAGGATCAACAACACGCAAAGCGAGGGTAGCGCTACCCATCCCACTAATGCCCGCATCGCCTCTGGAAAGGCATGTTCTGCTAATGGCTGTTCTTGAGTGACCACTCATGGCCTTGTCAGCAACAGCTGGCACCGCTCAACATCATCATCGAGACAGAGATCGAACGGCTTGATAGTCTTTACCAAGCCATGTCTCGCGGGTGCGCTTTCTAGTTCCGCTCACTGCGAGTGTTATGTATACTCACCAGCGTCCTATATGGCTCCTAGTGTATAAATATTGTCGGCCACAGGTCGAGGGCGACCCCGGCGCATGCCCATTGGAGCGCATGCTCCTTGTACCTAATGAAAACCATGTTGTAACCACATGGTATTTTTATTCATATATCAGGCCGATTATGGGTTGTCCACCCACATGACATGCCGTCCTGTCTGACATAACCTGGCTGCAGCCTTCCTCTTGTACCATTTATCATCGATGTGTGCAATATACTGCTGTTGAATCACAGCTGATCTGACTCTCTTCGATCCGACTCGCATCACTAGTAAGATAGAACTGAGGTTCGTGCCATGGCTTGACAATACCAAAGTTGCAGCGTTTCCCGCGTCCTCAGGCTCAGTATTAATTTTTAACACGAATTTTTGGCTGGTTTCCGATGAAGGAGCTATCGGTCGAGGCCGAGAAAGTGCCGGATTTTCACTCTAGCTTTGTTTCGCCGCACCGTGCTCTCACTGATGTATAGTAATGCATGCAATCTCGTTATGTGCCCCCGTACCAAGGGGCGTCGTATTCCACTATCCATATCCTTTGTGTGCTAGCTGCCTTCAGGTGCAAAGTCGATTAGCGTGATTGATCATTACGGATTCCGAGTCTGGTTCTCTGGTCTTTTTCAAGATCATCCGAGTCGCTGCCGGCTGCGGAGGTGGCGTGGAGATAGAAGATATGACCTGTTCCCACTGGCAAGGCAAGGCTGAAGCACTCCTTTCTCATCATAATCGTCCGTCCCTTCCTTGGAGCCTACAGACAGGTAATACCAGGTAAAGAACCGAACGCCATGCCTTGGGATGCTATCGAGCTCAATGACGGTACGTTGGGGTCTAGTCTCACCCATATTCATATTCTGGTGAAGTCCAAGTGTGCTGAGTTGCAATTGCATGCATGTGTGTTCGTAGGCCATTCGATTCCCTCCATCGCGTGGGGAATGTGGAAGCTTGGAAATGGGCAGGGTGCTGTTGGCCAGCTCGACCAAGCACTATCTCTAGGTTTTGACCACATCGGTACGTCGATTGTCTTTTAGCAGCGTCGTTCTTGGGCTGAGCGTGACGGCACCGCCGCACAGATACAGCACAGGGCTACATGAACGAGGGGGAGGCTGGAAGGGCTCTACGCGACAGTGGTCTTGCACGCCAGGATGTATACATCACAACAAAGTACTCTGGAGTGGGTGGGCTCGACATTGAGACATCTATCCAAGACAGTCTGAGGAAGGTCTGTCCGTGTCTTCGCGTCTTCGCGCAGCCATCTTCGTCTTGATATGGGGTACTGATTTTTGTTTATGACGTGCAGCTCAGTGTATCGTATGTCGACCTATACCTTATTCATTCCCCACGCCTGGCCGTCCCAGACATCCAGACTGTATGGGCAAAGATGGAGAAGATCAAAGCTGACGGTCTAGCCAAGTATGTTTCCCGTTGGCTCTTGTGCTCTTGCTATTTACTGTGGCCGCAGGAGCATTGGGGTCAGCAACTTCGGTGTGTCGGAGCTTGAGACGTTGATGGCGTCTGCAAAGATACCACCGGCTGCGAACCAAGTACGTCATTTCCAAATTCAAATACTATGAGAAATGATCAGGAACTCTTTCATGCCATCAGATCCTGTTGCATCCCTACGTCTACAAAAGACAGCTGCCGGTCTTGGAGTATGCTGCAATGCATAATATCGTCATTGAGGCATACAGTTCACTCATGTCAGTGGGATTCTTGAAAACGGAAACCGTGCTTGATTGACTTTTTTGCTGTCTGTCACAGTCCAATAACACAATATCCTGGCGGCCCGGTTGACAAACTCGTATCTAAAATAGCCGAGAGTCTTGGACCAAACGTCACCTCGGACCAAGTATTGCTTGCATGGGTCAAAGCAAAGGGAGCGGTCGTCGTCACGTAAGCATTTCAGACCGTCCTTAGCTTTATATTGTTAGTATAACACCCAATGCATTATTCCAGCACAAGTTCGAAGAAGAGCCGTTTACAGGGCTATATCAATGCAGGCGACTTGTGTATGTAGCATATTTCCTTCATGCAACATGTCTTCTTAATCGAGCATCTAACTCTGCGGTATCTAGCACTCACTCAGCACAACATTGCTGCAATTGACGCAGCAGGAGCACAGGGTGCGCCGTGGCGATTCCCCTTATATCTGGGCTACGCCTTATTCTTAATGTTGATCGGTTTGGCGGTGCGAAAAGTTTATCGGTACGCGCGACTCCATGGTATCTTATAATTATCGTGATGCTGCTATCACAAAATGTCAATGAATGTGTGCTCGTTTGTATTGCTGTATGTCCAGACAATGTTGTTTTATATGTATGCACAAATATGAACATTTAACGGGACCTGTCAGCTGGAGTGATAACGCACGTGCTTCCGTGTTCCAGTGCAAGAAGAACTTTGCGAGAGATGTTGGGTCCAAAACATTTGTGACATTTAGCAAGTGTGTGTGGGAGACAAGAGGGTTGTTGTGAGCGACGTGAACATTAGGAAACAAATGCTCAAGGTTGTGACAGATGCCAGGAAGGCGACGAAATTAAGATAGATATGAGAAGACATATAAATTAGATAAAGTGTCAGGAGTATATTCAAGGAGAGTAGAAGATGTCTTTACGAGTGATTGCCTACTCACGAACAGGTCGCTCAATTGTCCATAGCTCGCGCACAGGCTGCCGAGACGAGGAGTGTGTGTTCAACATAATGCTGCCCCCAGCGTAATTTGAGGGGGTTAAAAAAGATGGATGGGAGGAGGTGGGTATTGTGCAGGCCACTGCAGGACAACACAGAGATGACATTGAGTGCTTCAGACCAAAAGATATGATCTGGGCAGCAAGGATTTATATGCAACAAAATCACGCTGGGAGAATGGAGACCAAAAGGCGAGTCCACCAGAGAGGGTGGCGACGCGGGTGTAGTCGTCCGACAAGATACAGTAATGATGGGAGGGAGGTCTCCGCGGACGATATTTCAGTTGTTACCGATAAGGTTAGCGACACGCCAAAGCCCTATATCACGACCGTCATCGATACTGATATAGATAGTAGTAGGTGGAGTTTACGCGTGTTAAGCACTTGCAGACTTAAGCTGCTCAAGTCGTTTCACCGTCCTCGGTGCCATGCATCAGTTGGCTGCCGGGAGCACTGTGCTTGTCAGCGGGACCGAGTCATTCCTTCTTCGGTGTCATCAGTAGCGCCGCGTCCACAGCAACTAGACACACCGTGCCCAGTACCCACATGTGTCCGCTCAGCGAACGAGCAATGCTGACAGCTCTGCGATGCATGAAAGTCTGCTGTCTAATAAGGTTCCGCGCTGACGGCAATGTTATTTGTGGGTCGGGATAGCGTGGGCTCTCCGTGTTCTCACACCACCAGCTTCTTGAACCGTATAAGGCTGTGGATTTCAGCTGGGTCAAAATGTTGCCACGTTCGGATTATACGGTAGGGCTCTCAACTGAATTACAGTCATGTCGACGCAGCCTGTCCGCAACATGCCCTATGGTACGCAGTTCACTTTTGTGTTTATCGTCGAATTTTAATTTGTGTATGTGTGTAGTACGTCTGGGAAATTCGGGTCTGAAGGTATCCAAGATTATTCTTGGGACCATGCAATACGGCAGCCCAGAGTGGCAGGGCTGGGTCCTGAAGGAGGAGGAGGCAATGAAGCACATTAAAGCAGCGTAAGATGTGCTTTCTCTCGGGGTTGATTCCCCGATTTAGACCAAGCCGTTGTTCTAGATACGATGTGGGTATACAAACGTTCGACACTGCCAATGTACGCCATTTTTTCGGATGCTATCTGTTCGTTACTGAGTTGGAGAAAGGTGTACTCGAATGGCGTCTCTGAATGCATCCTCGGGAAAGCTATCAAAAGGTACAATCTCCCGCGGGACGAGATTGTGGTCATGACGAAAGCTAGTCTCTTTTACACCTGCAAGCTCTTCTAAAAGGCTAAGCTCTGTTGCGCTCCAGGCATTCTCCGTCTGTGCCCGCACACCATCAGAGAACTACTTCTCATCTGGAAAAGATCCTCTTGAATACGGCTATGTCAATCAAAGCGGGTTGAGCCGCAAAGTAAGCAGAGGCTTGACTTTTTGTATAGCGGGTTAGTGCTGAACGGTTTTGGCAGCATCTCTTTGATTCTGTCAAGCACAGTCTCGAACGGCTGCAGCTAGACTATATCGACGTACTGCAATGTTCGCGCTTTTTATTTTATTCTTAAAAACAGTGCTGACCCCGTGCCGCAGGCCATAGGTTTGACCAGGAGACTCCGATTGAAGAAACAGTCAGCTTCCGCTGGTCTCGTTGTATGAACATGAATTCACAGCATTGGCAGATGCATGCTCTGCATGACCTGGTCAAGGCCGGGCTCGTGCGCTACATAGGAATGAGCTCCTGCTACGCATACCAATGTGAGAGCTCCTCTCGCCTGTCACAAATACTCACTGCTAATGACGAGTCTATCCATTGTACTAGTCCACATCATGCAAAGTAAGTGTCGCTGGTGCCCATATTTACTGGCAGGACATTGCCTGATACAGCCCCCGTAGATTACGCCATTCAGCACAATCTGACGCCCTTCATCTCAATGCAGAACCACTACAGCCTCATCTACCGTGAGGAAGAGCGTGAGATGATGCCGGTTCTCAAGGTTCGATAGTTGCCTCGTGCTGCTTCAGTACTCGATACTCACGACCCGATCTTGTCAAGCACTTCGGTGTTGGGTCGATCCCATGGTCTCCTCTCGCTCGCGGGCTGCTCGCTCACCCGTTGGGAGAGCGCACGAAACGCACAGAATCCGATCCGTACGCTATCTAATTCGCACATTCAGCCTCGGCCCGCTCAGCTCACGCTCTTTCTTGCCTAGATTTCTATCAATTTACTCGAAGGATTCTGGAACGCGAGAGATCGTCACGCGGTGCGCGGATTCTTGAGTCAGGGTTATCCGAGCATGCTGACGCATATATTCCAGTGTTGAAGGGGTTGCGAAGAAGCGCGGAATATCCATGGCGCAGGTCTCACTGGCGTGGATCCTGGGGAAAGATGGTGTGCCTGATACTCTATGTAGATGCGCCTTGCAGAGTTGCTCAATTCTTGCACATGTCAGGGATCACCGCGCCAATTGTAGGCACGACAAGCCTCGAGAACCTCTTTGACCTCGTTGGTAAGCACTATATTATCGTAGACGAGCCTGAGCGTTAGTGGGCTCACACTTCCTGGTCACCACAGAGGGCGTGCATGTGAAACTGACGGAGGACGAGATGCGCTACCTTGAAGAGCCATACAGGCCACAACCAATCGCTGGACATAGGTAATTTTTACTGCTAGTGTACTGTAGTTGAAGCAAGAATGCATTGTTTCCGGGTCATCGTAACAAACAGAACGGCATCAGGACCGGATCATTGCACCTACCTATATTGGCCTTTGCTTGTGGATTTGATCATACCAGCCTGAGGTTTGTATAGTGGGTAATCAGTAAGCTGGAATTCCACATGGCATTTGGTTCCACAAATACATCATGCTTGTCCCAGTGAATCCCTAATCCAGAAAATCAACGCAAGGAAAGCGGACGGATTACGAGCGTATAACGGTCATTTCATGAGGTCTATCTTACAGCTTGCAAATATTTGGGTCAAGTTGGATTAGACGGAGCCATTCCATGTCTCGGCAATAGGAGCACCGGAACACTATAAGCGGGCGACAACATTATACTTTCTTCTCCGTCCATTCGGTGCAGCGGATCATTTCGCATGTCTTCATTGGGCTCGACTGATCACCAATTGTCTAGCTGTCCGTCAGCCCCTTTCGGTGGACCCAAACGGTGTTTTCTTCTTTCTTTCTTTCTTTCTTTCTTTCTTTCTTTCTTTCTTTCTTTCTTTCTTTCTTTCTTTTTTGGTGGGGTTTCAAAGATGGGGGGATAACTAACACTAGTCAACCTCCGGCACCGAGCTGGGGGGCAGCGCCCCATGACTTGCAGGAGAAAGGAGCTAGACGCCCCGCGGGCAGTGTGGGGCTTGTTTTCCAGCCGTTAGAATTATGTCACCAGCGCTGCCATTGGATATCCGCAGAGGCTTTGGTGATCATTAAGTATCCACTTCCCTTCCGCTGTACTCCTGACACTTAGACACTGACACAATGTGACTATCTTGTAAAGTATTCCGTCAGATTGATCGCCAGTGGAGCGCGCACAATCACATGGCTTAGTCCACATCCCTCCGGGTTCTTAGGCATAAATATCGAGGCATGAGAATGACCAGAGTCTCCACTGTCTCGAGAGTTCATTGCAATAGTCCTCGCACTCGATCCAAGTATCTTGACTAAGTTAGCTGAATGTCTTCCCAATCTACTCGCCCAGTTCCCAAGGTTCCATATGGTATGCTCTTCGTCGCTGCATTCTTTTGTCCGCTCATAGAACATTGATGGGCACATGCAGTGCGCCTGGGAAATTCCGGCCTTAAGGTATCCAAGTTGATCCTTGGATGCATGTCGTACGGCAGCCCCGAGTGGCAAGGTTGGGTGCTAGACGAAGAAGAATCCATGAAGCACATCAAAGCCGCGTAAGTTGCACCGCTATCTATCCTCTCACTAATATTCACCTCAAGCTTCTTTGCCTTTCCAGGTATGATGCGGGTATCCAGACGTTTGACACAGCTAATGTGGGATGTCCCTCGAACGGTCGCAGGCAAATACACATCACTCACAGATTCTAGGTCTATTCGAATGGACTTTCCGAGATCGTCCTCGGGAAAGCTATCAAGAAGTTCAACCTGCCGCGAGATGAGGTTGTGGTCACCACTAAAGTCAGTCGACTACATGCGCAGTCTTGCAGTTCGCTTATTATAGACATCGTTGCAGGTGTGCTTTGTCTGTGCAAGAACACTATCGGAGAGTTACGCAACAGAGGTGGATCCCATCAAGGAAGGCTACGTCAACCAATTCGGCCTGAGTCGCAAGGTTCGTCCGACTCTAGACTGACATTAATAACGATAAGTGATCTATGGCTGGTTCGCAGCATATATTTGACTCGGTTAAGCACAGTCTTGAACGGCTGCAGCTGGATTACATTGATCTGCTGTTGTGTATGTCGGTGCTTACTTCGTATTCAGAGATCCTTAAACTTATGGCTGGTGTGTGGTTGCAGGTCACAGGTTTGATAAAGACACGCCCATCGAAGAGACGGTGAGTGAAAGCGTGAAAGTCGTTTTTATGAGACTGGGTGTTCATGAGAGATGCAAGATGCAAGCTTTGAATGATGTCGTCAAGGCTGGTTATGTGCGCTACATCGGGATGAGCTCCTGTATGGCATATCAATGTAAGTGATTCTGTAACTTTCTGGTATTTCACGCAGTATGCCGATGACGTTTGTAGTCCACATCATGCAGAGTAAGTCCCATAGCCAACTTCTTTGTATCACTGATTGCCTCACGACATCTCCTGATACTAGACTATGCCATCCACCACAACTTGACGCCGTTTATCGTCATGCAGAATCACTACAACATGTTGTACCGTGAGGAAGAGCGTGAGATGATGCCAACTCTCAAGGTCTGTGTGGCTCTGGCCGTAACACACCGTTATACATGTGGCATTATAATGTGTCTGATTTGCCTCTAGCACTTTGGCGTCGGATGCACTCCTTGGTCGCCTCTCGCTCGGGGATTGCTGACGCACCCTCCGACAGAGCGCACAGTCCGCTCAGAGACTGATCTGTGAGTGAAACAATACAGTCATGAAGCAATAGTCGCCAGATATGTGTGTCATGCAGGTGGACGGCGGGGCTCTATGAAAAGGACTCTGGGGACGTCGAGACTATTAAACAGTAGAATTTTATTGTCTTGCACCCTCATATGCCTCAGCTTACCAAACATGAATATGTCTTAGGGTGCAGGAGATCGCAACCAAACGCGGAATATCCATGGCGCAGGTGGCCCTGGCATGGCTGTTGTCAAAGGATGGTATGTTATAACGGTCCATAGTACACTGGTGATCCCTGCGACTGAAATCTGGACTTCGTTGCTTGAATAGGTGTCACGGCACCGGTTGTGGGCACGACCAGCCTTAAGAATCTGTATGATCTCATCGGTGCGCAATTTGTCTACAGGTATGGGCTAGAGACGGATTGAATGTGTTTATGCACAGACGGTGTGAATGTCAAGCTAACCGACGAAGAGATCGGTCACTTGGAGGAGGCTTATAGGCCCAAATCAATCAGCGGACATGTGTTCTGAGCCTTGCAACGCGTTGGAGAGGTCCAGAAACCATCATGTTGTTCATGTTTGAGCCATCTACTCTCGCTATATCACATTGTGTCCATTGTACTTCTCTACTACAATATATGGCCAAGATCATGTCTGACTCACATAAGCATGGTACGAGTGAGAAACTACTCAAGCTCTGCCTTGGATGAATATATTCTCGTCATTGTGTCATCCGATTGGCCAACCAGTCAATCAATATATCACTGGCAGGATGTCCAATCGCGCCTGCACTACGTTTTAGTCGTTGTGATACTGACGTCACATCGAATAAGCTCGCCATGCGGGAAGGTTGTCCTGCTTAGTCCCAGACGCTGCCGATCCTCAGATATGCACGCCTTCACGCCTTCGCCCACGGCTGCCGAAGGCGAAGTCGTGAAGGCCCCAACTCTGTGGTGCGGGTGTAACAGGCATATCCGAGATTATGCTCGAAAAGCAACTTGGCCACGGGTGCATGCCT
>QLPN01008262.1:0-47751 GCA_003314395.1 Albatrellus ellisii
TCTGACTTTTTGCCGCTGCCTCCGAGGTCTCTTGCTTCACTGATGTCATGGACTTCAAACCCCTCTGCACCTTCGGCCTCATAAGATTCCTGAATAGGGTGGAAGCCTTTTGGCGGTGGTGAATGTGTTCCGGATCCTTATCCCGCCTGGTTGACTTCTCTTGTGTGCCGGGTCGTATGGGCCCCGTGAACTCAGCTGGAAACGACGACGCCTGAGGTAATGTCGGAGTGCAGGCATCAATTGAAGATGACAAGGCGACAGATATGTCGCCTTCACCGTGGCCATGTGGATGTGAGTTGTCGATACCTCGATAACACTGAGTACACCTCATACAACGACATAGACTGAAATACGACTCACTATCTGAAGTTGTAGGGGCAATTGCGCATTCCAGGGGCGATGTCCATGCAGATGAGCAGGTTTGTTGTTGAGTAGTGCATGCAGGGCATTGCCATATTGCTTCTGTAAAGAGAACGATGACCATGACCAAATGATCTGAACTGAGGGGTGGAGTATACTCGTTACGGGAAAAGACTGCATTAGCGCTAGCGGTAGGCCGCGCCATATTGTTGGTCAGTCCTGCAGATTCTAATTGGGTGCATGGAGCATTGGGACAAAGACAGGTTGGTGCAGATGGGGAGATCCATGAATCGATTGGAACCGGACGGTCATTTCGACAGGGTTCGATAGAGGGGATATGGAGACATTGGGATGAGAGCTTTGGCCCTTTATAGACTTGCTCCAGAAACGGACGGGGTTCTGTAGACGGCAAACACATTACCTCACCCGGACTGCAGAACAGGACTGGTTGCCGTTGGGAAAGGGGCTATTTGTGGACATGCTAAGTGCATGCTACACAGCAGAAGCACAACCTCTTGATGTTAATATTGACACGTCGTATTATGGTATACGCGTCCTGGGATGGGGGGGATTTCGAAGCCGGGACACCGCTGGTTGTATTATGGTATATGTATCTCGCACATGTAGATCTAAGTTATGCGACTACAAAGATTATATGTTCACATTCAGAATGTGCAAAAATAGGGTAATTGGAAATTTGGTAACGTTCTAGTGAATACTCTGTTCACTGTGCAGAACTCGGTTTTCAAGTTTAAGAAAAGGCTATTCATGAACCCGTTTGGATTCTGCCTTCTTAGGCATATTCTGCTTGCGCAACCTTTTTGCCTCTGCCTCAGCCAGGCTTATGCAGCCCCCGGCCACTCCCACAGCCCACGAGATAAGGCATCTGACAATTCCTGGAGTATTTACCTGACGATATGTGGGCTGTGGGAGTGGCCGTGGGCTGCATAAGCCTGGCAGAGGCAAAAAGGTTGCACAAGTAAGCAGAATATGCCTAAGGCAGAATCCAAACGGGTTTCGGGGTTCATGAATAGCCTTTTCTTGAACTTGAAAACCGAATTCTGCACAGTGAACAGAGTATTCACTAGAACGTTACCAAATTTTCAATTACCCTATTTTTGCACATTCTGAATGTGAACATATAATCTTTGTAGTCGCATAACTTAGATCTACATGTGCGAGATGCATATACCATAATACAACCAGCGGTGTCCCGGCTTCGAAGTCCCCCCCATCCCAGGCCGCCCACCAGCTCGCCGTTGTAGATGGTACCGCTGATGACGCAGCAGCAACTCCCCCAACTCGAGCAATCCTGGCACGCATGGGACGAGACCGGGAACGTCCAATTGAATGACCAGGTGCGGCCAACGAAGCTGCCGCCGAACGGAACACCGTGGAGGGGGTCTCACGTACTGTACGCGAAGCGGCCGATAACAAAAAGCCGAAGATAAGCACCTTCCGCAACGACGCCCTCGACATCCACATATGCCGTCGGCAGAATTGTTGGGTTCGAATTCGAACTGTGGTACTTCACAGATGAGGCCTGGGTTATGCGTGCCCCCAAGCCATGGTCTACTACTCATATGTCTTCCCAACCGGAGTGTACACAAGTTATTGTTGGTAAGGATAGACTTAGAGTGCATGTACTACCTCATACTAGGAATGGTCTCTTCACAGCCTTAGTTAAATATCTCTGGTCGTATCCGTGCCTCACGCAGCCGCTTTGTCGACAGTCTTGAACCTCTCGGCTTGCTTACCGCCATATTCCCCAGACGGGGTAAGAACACTTTCAACTTATAGATGTGATCAAATCTTACGCTTGTGTGATCATTTCGGAGGGGCTGACAGCAGAGGTAATATCTTCCAGGGTGGGTTCTTCGCCGCGACCGATCGGTTCGAGTCGACGTAACCATCGGGTGGATGCACGACGTGAGTAATCTAATCTTTCAGCAGAAAATCTCTCAGCGCTGAGTTTGCGCCCGCAAGTTCTCTGTGACTTTCCATGCAGGCCACGGTGCCTGCCAATGCGCTTTTGCGCATCCATCGTCTTCATGCGGGCGCTAAATCCCTTATTCTATCGTATCCACAATCCCAACAACATGAACACATATCACATGCGTGCTCGCGGGCAATGTCATGTGCGTGACTTACCGTCAATTCACTTACAAAGGGCCTTCAGTGTAATGCTTAGCGGTAGCTTTCTCAGCAAAACTTCAAGGGTTGTCACCTGGTCTATATTCTAGTTTGAAGACTACACCGCACACTGTAAACGGGATTGTATGGTCTTCGCAAGGAGGGGGATTGCTACGATGCGGCAGTACCCGCACGAATGAGGTCCAAAAAACTTTTTTAAGTGATTCCACATTGTTTCAGCGCTGTCCGTCCATCATCCCCATACTGACTTCATGGTAGTCTGGCTCACGCTTGGATCAGTCACAAGTCTCGAAACCATGACATGTTTGAGACCTCTTCACTCATCGCCGAGTTCTTTGCCACTCAGACCATTGTCTCTCACAAGGTAGTTGTGCCAAATTTTCTTTCTCCAGATTGTACTATGGTTTTTACAGAATGCTATTCACATACAAAAAAAAAATTAGATAACGGCCTGTAGATAGTACGATAGAGTGATCTGTTCTCGGATTTTCAAGATTTCATAATTTTGTGGCGTGGCAATGTTTTCGGAATAACGGTATGGGTGTCATGGAATGTCACTCACATGAAAAAGTATTCTGAGATGAAAATGGAGACATGAAGATATGATTGAGTGATCTATTTTCATTGGTTTTCAGCACGTGCCAGTGGAGCCTTGTTGTACGGTCTTATCCTGATGGCACTCAAAGATGGCAAGCAAAGGAGAAGAGCTGGAGAATTCTGGGGAACCTTCAAATGGGTCCTCCTGGAAACGCGGTTGCGCGTGGAACACTCAAAGGAGACAAGATCAGGCAAAGGCAACTAAACTGGACAACTGACTGCATCTCAACGATGGGAGACGACGGACGTAGAAGACACAGAGGGAGAAACAGGAGAGACGAAGGTGGGAAGTGATCCTGAATTCTGGGGTCGTTTAGTGGCAAGTACTGCTCGATGAGATATGGAATGCATGAGGCGGGTGGCGGGAGGTATGGCAACGTGACGACGTCTGGAAGCATGTGATACTCTGACGTAGATAGCTCTGACCGTATGTCAGGAGGGTGTAGTGGTGAGTAAGCTGCAGGGTTACACCTCCAGAGCTTTGTTCATACATCTGTGAACTACCAACTACACATGCAAGCGCATACGCAAGCGTTTCCTTTTTCCTGTTTTCCGTCGGCGCAACTCCACTCAATTTGGAGAGATCCTCGGGCTGACTCAGACTATGCGGTCATAACTCCAACAGTCTTCCGCAACGAGCTGAATATCCATGTTATCGCAGCCTGAGTGAGTGGGTGCGCCTTTCCTGGACACTTGTCTTTCTCCAAGTTCTACGCCTTGTAAGCATGACCCCATTGTTTATACAATCACTTTACGGACAGTCGTCCCCAGATCGGTCATGGCTACTGATTCACATGGGCAGCACGCATCGTCAGCTACCATTGGATTCAATCTCAGCACACCAGACACCACTGCGATACAAGACGCAAAATCGCCTTTCCATGATCCGACAAATGCTGATATCGTACTACGATCCTGCGACAATGTTGACTTCTTCGTGTACAAACTGATCTTATCCTTGGCGTCGCCGGTGTTCAAGGACATGTTCAGTCTCCCCCAGCCCACCCAAGCTACGGAAGGCGCAGCTTGGAACCCTGCGCTGAGTCAACTTGATGAGCAAAGACATGGACTATCAGTTGTCCAGTTGTCAGAGAGCTCAGAGAAAATTGGTCTCATGCTGCGTTTCTGTTATCCCACCACCGTAGTTCAGTCACCCAGCCTGCTGAATGATTTGGATAAAACACGCTCCGCACTTGAGATTGGACGGAAGTACGACATCCAGGCAATATCTACTCAGGCGAAATGTATGTTAGCCCTTCTTCTATGGCGTGACGCTATTGGCACATACATACTTGCACGCAATCACGGCTTTCGCGACACTGCCATTAGAGCAGCAATGGAGACGACACCCTCGTTCTACACAAAGGACCTGCAATACATCAATGGAAATGAGCTCTATGACCTCATTCGTTATCATTCGGCATGCAGCCGCGCCGCATGTGCTGCTACCGTGGCATCCGCAGTATCCTGGTCCATTCCCCTTCCTGACGGCACTTCCCTTGCACCCTATCACTCTCCAAACTCTCCGTTGTCTTGCAACTGCTTTCGTCCGAATCATGACACTCTCCGTCCAACCAACCTATCGGAAAACACATTGAACCCCGTCTGGCTGCAATCCTATATCTATCAAGCACGGGCGGTTTTGATGAGCCAACCCCGTGGCAGCGCAATCGCTATGGGTTCTACTGTATCTTCAGCGCTCATTGATGGCGCGAAAAGTTGCAATGCTTGCTGGATGCGTCTCGGGGGAGACAAGCCTCTGAAAGCGTTCATGACGTCTTTTGTCTCTCATATTGACAAGGCAGTTCACCAGGTATCTTCGGTTTTCTTCAAGTCAATGTATGTGCTGAGCTTCATGGGTTACGAGCTTACCAGGTCAAATTCAAGTTTGATGTTTCTGACAAGGATTAATCGCGGCTATGGGCGTCTCCCCAAGCATGACCCCGCCCTCAGTTCATGATTCTGACTGAAAGGCATTTTTGATGGCGATTCGACTAGTGTACTATACAGTGAGCATGATAACAGTGGACTCCATTGTGTTTTAGCGGAGTACTTGGTAGGGGTATCGAGTCGTCGTCGCCGTTTATGTGCCACCACTATTGCTAGTAGCTTGCAGAG
Organism: Albatrellus ellisii; assembly: GCA_003314395.1. Taxonomy (NCBI): domain Eukaryota; kingdom Fungi; phylum Basidiomycota; class Agaricomycetes; order Russulales; family Albatrellaceae; genus Albatrellus; species Albatrellus ellisii. The sequence goes on from QLPN01008262.1 coordinate 5,230, forward strand.
AGCGAGGCATGGATGTCTGTGGGAACTAGAGTCGAAACTCCGAGTTGGTTTTATATCATCGGAGAGCTGAGATGTGAATCCTAAGGAGTGGGACACTGGATGCCCATGTTCGAGTGCGATTTCTCGGAGTCAAAAGACACGTAGCAGCAGGCATTGTTAATCAAGCCAAGGCGGGTTCAACTACTCGCATCCACATAACCATGGTGAAGGTAGTAGGGGTACTGCATCTTCTTTTTCTTCCTCTTGTCACCCTCTTCAATTGACACCTGCTCTACGACATTAGTACCTCTGACGCCATTGTCTCTAATTCAGTTTAAGGGGCACACACGAGGCAGCACAAAATAGATCGTACGGAACAAAAATCTAGAGTACATCGACCGCCTCCGAAACCCTCACATCATAAGGCCGAAAGCACAAACGGGGTCTAGAGTCTATGACACCAGTTAAGCAAAAGAGCCCGGAAGCAGCTAAAAACCGGAAGGCTGTCAACAAACTCGTGCGGCACTCTTGAAGAGCATGCTCAAGTATGCAATGACTGCCGCATGGCAGAATTAGAGGGGCAAGAGTAGCATCCTGGTCACAAGTACTGTACCGCCTTGCGCCGAAACATGACTGCAGGAGCTGCTGACTATCCCCTGGAATGTGTCCGACAGGGTTTCAGACTGCCAGGTCTCGATCTCGACTTCTGTCCAGCAGGCCTGACAGGCCACTCCCTGGCTGCAGCGCAACATTTTGCTGGGGTGTCAAGTTTCACGAGTTCGTTTTGGCTAGGCTTGGCAGAGACGGAACATAAGAGCTTTGGAGTGTAGCGGAGTAGTCACGTACTCATCTATCTATTGTCTGTACAGTTCTTCTCTCTCAATAACTCAAACCCTGAGCACATCTCGCATGACTCACTGCCTTTGCTCCCACCCATTCATGTCCGCAACTTCAACCGCAGAGCCGTCAGCGACGATATCCTTCTCTCAGACGACTACGTTGGGGTGCTTACCTTTCAGCCCATCGCAAGAATGTGTGCTTCTATCCTGAAAGTATGGAACTAGAAGACAAGCGAACTCCTGATGGTAAGGTCTATCATAGAACAACACGCACCCTTACCAAGAATGACACATCTCGTAGTCCATTGACGGAACTGGCCCCTTTGTCAACTCGTTTGTGTTCCTGGGCGGGCCGCACGTTGCTATGGCAGTAAGCTCTGAGGACCCTAATTATAAACCCGAGCGCCACTGGGACCGTTTCGAAAAGGCTGTCGACTGTAACCTCATTGTCTGCGACCCGACAACACAATGCCTAGAAACAAGTAAAGTGACGAATGTACCGATAGTCTGTAAATTCGTCCTTCAGAACAAGGAACTGGGTGTCTCCATAAAATACACAGACTCAGAGGAGTCAGATGTGTCCTATAGGGTGGTACTCGCGACCGATCCAGATGCATTGAGTGCGCATCCGCGCCGCGTGAGCACCGATGCCATAATCACCATCTACCATAGGAACTTCTTGATCTACCTCCCCGTATCTGCCGTCAAAGTGCATCTCCGAGCAGCTGGTAAACAGTTAGCGCATGTCATGAAGTGGAATGAATGGTGGCTGGGGAGAACAGAACGGTAGCTGAAGTATGAAGACACCCAAAAAGGGAATCCATGCTATATATCTGACATGCGGTGTTTGTACAGACCGTTTGACAGCGGCTCCGTGCCGACGGTTTCCGTGTTCGATCTTCATCCTTTGCGTGAAGCAACGGCAAGGGACGCCGAGACTGCAGGCATGCGTGGCCCCGATCCATTTCGCCCGCCAGGGCGGATATTTGATACTCTGGGCATTCTGGAAACATATTATAAGTGGCGATGGTTGATGTCAGAGAAGCGTCTAGTTCTTTTGGTATTTAACTTTTCCGTGAGTGTCACCAGATGATTTAGATATCAGTGCTTTGACACGACCTTGCAGTACTTGCATCAGTGGTAGAACCCAATGGCCAAATGCAGAATCTTCTTTTTCAATAAAGCAGCCTCAGTAGATACTTGATGTCAATTGCGGCCCAGGATGCACCTACCATGATGGACACTACACACTTACACAATCCTTGCATGTAGCACATGGATAGCTTAAGAATGGTACTTGTTTTCTTTTCTTTTCTTTTCTTTTCAGTGTAAAGCCTCCATCCATCTTAGTGTTACCAAACTTGCTAACAAGGACGCCGCTCCGCTCAAAGAAAGGCCCCAACCCTGTTGCGCCATGTTTTTTGCGTGGGAATGATACCATCGCGATCAAAGAATAAATTCAGCAAGGGAGCGTAATACCAAAAGAGACTACCAGAAGAGGGGCGGGCATGGCCAACAACAGAGCAAACCCAAAGATTAGCCGCTTCCAACACCTGCGTAAAAATGATACTTTCGTTAAGAAAGGAAAGCCAAATCCACGCCCTGCCATTCCCCTGCACAATCTCACTTTTAGAGCCACTAACTGCTACAGGCTTCTGGGAATGTTACTAGATTAGGAGCCCATTTCAAAGGGCATGCCGCATATACGTCGAGGAGGGTATTGTTGGAATTGTAAACTAGCGAGCACGACTTACTACTTTCTGCTTTAGGCAACCCGGCAAACACCGGCGCGCACGTCTCCCCGTCTCCAAAAAAAAAAAAAGATCACTCCTATTGTACAGGTTTAAGCCGCAGATCCTTTTTTTTGTCTACCTGCCTTAATATAAAACATAGCTCTCATGTTGCTTTTTTGAGGCTAAGTTCATTGTCCATGTTCCTAGGACGTCTTTTGGTGATTTTTGTGCAGAAGAACACCTGTGTAGCCTTTTTTATTCCAAGAGGTGTGACTCAGATGTGGTTGGATCAATTCCGCCGTGTGGCCAGGGCATAACCATGTGACACGTGCACCGTTTCTGTTTGGCTTGGTGCCATCCTTTGTATGCTCAGCCTGTATGCTACGACGTCTTCCTTATCCAACCGAGGCAGTGCAAGAAGGGGGCAAAGTTTGAGAGTGTTGGCCCAAGTTCAGTGGAAGGTTACAGTGCCATGCAGATACACCAACTGACTCACCTGATGCTCATGCTGACTTGTATAATTTTGAACTGCTAGTCGATAAGAAATGTCATGATGCTGCACCGTGGCTCACAGATATTCCGCTGCCACAGTGTAGTCTGACAATCATATTCTCGGCTACAGTACTGTTAGATCCCATGTGCGTACTACACTATATTTAGTTCGGCTCCACCCCCTACACATACCCTTTACACACTCATTACACACAATGACCACATGTTGTCTTCCTCTTCTTTTTGTCTCCTTGGACTTACCTCCACTTGCATGTCTGAGCACCCACACATACTCTGGGACAACATGCATCCCTCCTCCTTATGGTAGTTGTTGTACTCTATACTATACTCTCCACCTCAACTCTACTTACCAACACTATATATGATGGGCCTCTACACTACATCTCCTTGTTTGCGCAGGTTATGGCAGACAACTATGAGCATGAGCAACGTGTCTATGTGATCCCAACACATGGGAAACATAGGAATCATATCTGCAGCATGTAAGTTAGGTGTGGGCAGTGAGAGGAGTGCCATGATGCAGAGGAGAGAGCTGCAGGATTGTAATGAGAGAGAGGATAAGATGGTAAGGGAGAGTACTCACTCAGTGTTGTTGTAAGACAACTACTGAGTAAGCATAGTGTATATAGCGCATCTTATATAGTAGTGGGAATGAGAGTTGAAGTGGAGAAGGGATCCTAGAGTACAAGGATGCCCAGATATGTGGGGGACATGTGTCATCCAGAATATGGGTGGTGTGAGAGTTGGTGATGAAGTCTGAGGAGTTGTAGTGATGTAATCGTGTGTCAAGTGTATGTAAAGTGTCCATGCCAGTGAAGGAAAGAGGATGCCAAACAAAAAAGAGAAGTAAGAGATGTATTGATGACATACAGTAGATATTTAACACTCCTCAGATGTCTTTCACATTGTCTGAGTGAGTACCACACTTCCCCATCTTATTCTATGCTTCTCACATCCCTGCAGCTCTCTGTTACATTGTGTTGCCATACTGTGTTCACATCTCTTTGATGAAGACAGGTCATGTGCACGAGTGGAACCAGAATTGTTCTTATTATAAGTAAGACCCATACATGTACTACTTATAGTGACTCTATCAGTGCATGGACCAGAGTGCTTTGTACAGTAGGACTTGTGTACACATATGTACATGTATGTGTGTGTGAGTACAGTACTCAGATGAAAAAGGAAAGGAGATATTACATAAGATAAAATCATCAACACTCTTCTCTATCGCTGCAGTAATGCTTGCTGCTCTCTCCCCATTCAGGGATACATCTACTCTTCTCTCATCAATCATATTGTTTGTCTATGCTTGCCCTAGCATGCATGTACAAGTACTTCATTGATGCAAGTCACTGTCTTGTCCTCTCATTGTCAATAGAACACCCACAAAACTTGCATTCACAATATCTTGTGTTTTTGCATGTGTGTGAAACAAGGAAAAGAAGAGATAGGTGTTTTCGACAGTTATTCAAGGCAACAGGTATTTTGTGACCACAAATTATACTGATCATAATTGGTCTTCAGTTCTAGTGAATTCCAATTGTGTCATCTCTTTAATTAAAAAAAGACTTATCTAGCATGGGATGAGTGACTGATGGTCTTATATGAAGTAGGTCATGCATACTGTTCCAGTGTCCCAAAGGTGAGCAGTGTATGCATATTTGATGCCAAGCACCTTATATGCCCAGTCTACAATGCTTCTGGGTGCCTGAAGATCAATCAATCAGATCACATATAGCAACAGGAGATGATCATGATACTGGAAGCACACTTGTGTGCAGAACACTCAAAGGGGGAGACAACAAGATTGGACAAGGGCAACTAAACAGGACAACAGTCTGTATAGCAGCTGTTGAACATTTGTGCGTACCACTATCACTACTTATGATATTCATTCAGCTTTCCCTCCAATTACTATAACACATCACACATGTTGATATGTGCTGTGCTGGGCTGAAGGGGAATAACAACCACAACCACAACAATTGCTGGAGGGTGCAAGTTGTAAGATTCTCTAGACACCAAGGTAAAGAGTTTAGTAGTTAAGTGCAATAAACACTATAGCACGACACTATATAAGGTGACAATTAGAAACATGACCAGGGCAACAAACAGGTGATATGCTGAAATTTGGCATTCACAATATGACAAGGTAAGGAGAATGCAATGTGATGCAAGGGAGGTGCAATAGTGAACACAATACAAGGAGACTAGATGCAACGCAATAGAGAACACAACTTGACACAATTGCAATAGGGAACACAACATGATAATAGACATGACCTATGAGGAATGTGCACTTGCTTTAATTTGAGATACACAGAAGGAGGATCAGAACACACTTTTTTGCAAGGGACTTGGATGGGGAAGAGATGTCAAATTGTGGGCCTGGGGGAAATCTGGGCTTTTTCCGATGGACAGTGTGCTATCTAAATACAAGTCTAGCTCCAAGGCTGGAGCACAACAAATCACAACAGGAAATTTACAGTGCAGGGGTAGATCATAGGGATATTTGAAATGAAGTGGAGTCTGGTGTGAGGCCAACACTATGTTGAAGCCAAACAACTAAAGAAAAGCTAAAACAAACAAAAAGGACAATTGTGCTTTGACTAGTGGATATCCCAGATATATAATCAGTAGAGTAAGACAAGAGAAGACTAGAGACTACTGCACCTAGCAGATATCCCAGATGATCAGAACTGGGGAATAAACCACTAGGAGTCCTATGTATATATAGTACCCTGGAATGTGCACAGACCATGCAGTATAGTATAGGGCTGGAGAATGAGAAACTATAGTAATGATGTCATACCTAATAATAGAGGGGACACATAAGTGCTGACTGAGGCTCCACAGTAACTGTGGGAGTGATTGGTGATACTCTGCAGCAGGTGTGAGAAGGATTGGTGAGCATGCACAGTAAGGGTGAGAAGAACAAGTCATAACTAAATAAAGAATGGGCCAGTCAGAGATTGGATGACATACATGTCATTGGCCAATAAAGATGAAGAAAAGGAATGCATGACCATGGAAATCACTTTGATAGATCAAGAGTGATTATAAGATCTATGGTGATAGAGATATAAGAAAATAGAGGAAAATGAAGAGAAAAATAAGGAAAATAATAGCAGCCTGACATCTGGATGTGAGCAAATAAAGTATCATACTATTGTGGATGAGTGAAAGAGGAAAAGTGCCAATCACACCAAATGCTAACTTTGTGACTTGTGACTCCATGGACCGTGTCTTGGCCTATACAGCTTATTAATCCTGCTCCTCATTGGCCAAAGCCAGTCCTATAGCCTGATGCCTAAACAAATGTGTGATTGGTGTGGCTATGGATGATTATGATGTGTCTGATGATGACATGGCCAGCACATTTATATCACTGTGTTTGCTTGGTGTCACTGGTGGTCGTTTTCCAGTGTTACATGCACATGATGCTTATCAACGTACTACTTACATACTTTGTACATTGTTACACTTACATACACACTATGTATATCACCACATACCTTCCCTCTTCTCCTCGGACTGCCTACACCTCTGAGCACATTCACACTCCACTTATCACTCTGAGACAATGCATATTCCTCCTTATGGTAGCTGTTGTATTCCACTATATACTCTCTGCTGCAACTCTACTTCTACTCTACTATATAAGATGGACACTACCATACAATCTCCTCAGATGTCTTACTTCTTGTCTGAGTGAGTACCTTTCTACCCCATCTATATCTTCTCTCACATCTACCCTGCAGTGTACTTAAACCACATTGCCTTGCCCTACTGCACTTGAAACTACCCACTCTCTGCTGCAGACATCCACCTGCCTCTTGCCCTGGCTATGCTAGGGTTCTTATATGTTCTATCCCTTATATACATCCTGGTTGCTGTTGTATTCCATAGCCTGTGCATACAGGTTATGGGCCCTGCCCAGCACATGGGAGCCAATGCAACCTGTCTACTTGCTTATGTTATCATCATGGTCATCACTCTCTCACACATCCCCACTGCCTCTGCCACCAACCTACCAAAGGTTGCTATCCCACCACTTGAGGGCACATCAAACCACAAACAATGGGCTACCCTCATACAAAGCACATTAATCATCCTGAAGATATGGTACACAATTGACACTGGAACCCCAGTACTGGAGTACAAGAGGATTGAAGATGAACCCACCACTGAAACCAAACCAGCAAAATATCACTGTGGCAAGGAAGTTCTGAACAAAGACAAAATCAACAAATATGAAGAAGATGACTGGTCACGCAATGCATACCTCACCCTATATGCAGGTCCCATGATGGACCATCACATCAACCATGATGACACTGCATACACCAACTGGAGAACCCTCAAATCTGAGTATGGGACAAAGGGCACAATGTCAACATTCCATGCACTATGCTCATTTCAAGAGTTCAAATTCTCCAACACTGCACCATTTGCAAAACAAATTGAGGATCTGCAACTCATGTGAAATTGAGTTGCTGGACAGTGGTAAAACAGTCACTGATAACAACCTCACACTAGTCCTACTCATGGGTTTGCCCAACTCATGGAGCAATGTGGTTTCAGCTTTCTTAGCTACACAGCTTGACCTCTATAAGATCAATAGTGACATCATTCGCAAAACAATCACAGAAGAGTATGACCAACTCCACAGCCATGAGCACTCCATTCTATCATCCACACAGCATGCATGTGGATTCACTCCTAACAACTCAGGTTCAACCACTTTGCCTGGGTTTGCTTCTTCTTCCACTCACTCAGGCTTCACTTCCCACAGTAAACCAAAACTCAACAGGTACACCTGCACAAAGTGTGGCCCCAGCAGCCACAGTGATGATTTTTGTTGGATCTTGCACCTGGAGCAAAAGAAAAACAGAGGTTTCAATCATAATGTTAAGTCTACTACTGTTGCATCTGCTATTACTGTCGATCCTCCTCCTGTACCTCTGCCTGACATATCTGCAGCCTTAAATTTTATGGGGACTGCCTCCCCTGCTTTGTTCTACTTCAACGCAAGTCACAGTTGGATGATGGATAGTGGTGTGAGCAACCACATAAGCCCACACCCTGCTGATTTTGTCCCTGGATCCATAAAACCCATCTCAGGCCTCATCAAACTAGGAAATAATGCCACAATACCCTACCTTGGGATCAGAATCATTGAAGGATCCATGACTGTGCATGGACAAACACAAGCCATCATCCTGCAGCATGTCCTATGTGCCCCCAATGCCAGAGGACACTTCTTGTCCATTCCCTGACTCACCAACAAAAACCTGCAAGTCATTTACAACAAAGACCTATGCTCAGTTTTCAACAATGAAAACGTCACATTGGTTATTGGAACAAAACACAGTGGTACATACTGGCTTGACATAAAAATCACCTTGTCATCACAACTTGCATCACTGTCCACTATCAAACCCTTGTACAACACCTGGCACACATGCTTCACCCACACCTCTCCTGCTGTCATCAGGAAACTGCAAACAACCATGGCAGTCTCTGGTTTCAGCATGGCCCCCACAACAATGAATACTCATCCTTGTGCAGGCTGTGCCACAGGAAAACTTCCATGGTGCCCCTTCCACACATCCAGCAAATGTGCCTCACATTCCTTAGACCTTGTCCATAGCAACCTCATTGGCCCAATGGAAACTAAGTCCATTCAAGGATCACTCTACTTTGCATCATTCATTGATGACCACTCCAGCCTCACCATTGCATATGCTCTAAAAACCAAAAGTGGTTTCTCACATGCCCTCCACACATTTCTTGCCTGGTCTCAAACCCAAACAGAACAGAAAATAAAGGTACTGCAGAGTGATTGTGGCAGAGAATATGTAAATATGGATGTTCAGAACATCTTAGAACAAAACAGGACAATGCACTACCTCTCTGCTCTGTATTCACCACAGCAAAATGGTTGTGCAGAATGATGGAACTGTACAATCATAAACTCTGCACAATCCCTACTACATGGCAGCTTGGTCTCTAGAGGGTTTTGGGAATATGCCCTGCAAACGGCAATTCACATTGACAATCACACTCCTCAATGTGTGTGCAATTGGTCTACCCTGCAACAACTCTGGACCAACAGTCCTGCACCCAATGTTTTGTATCTACGAGCCTTCAGTTGTCTGGCTTATGTTGGAACACCAACAGAACATAGAACAAACTCAACCCCCATGCAATCCCTATGATTTTCATTGGATACAAAACAGCTACAAAGGCCTGGCAATTTTGGAATTGTACAACACACTGCATTGTTATTTCCTGTGATGCAGTGTTTGATGAACTAATGTTTCCACTATATCTGCAGCCTCCTGACACAGGTCTTCCTCCACCAATGACATTTCTTCCTCCACCTATCAGTGAAGACCCATTGGACTCAGATTCTGATGACTCAGGTGAGTCCAATGACTCTTGGGAAGACAAAGTCACAGAACCTATGGGATCCACCACCACTAGCATCCCCATTGCAGGTGCACCACCTGCTGACATGTCAACACCAACAATACCACTTGCTCCTACTCCTGCTCTTCCACCAGTGCCACCTGCAATGCCTGTGTCACCACCACACACACACAGGCCCACTCTACCCATCACACCACCTTCTGTAGCACCACCAGTACCAACATGCACATGTGCAACATGTTTCTCAGACCACATCCCAGGAGTTGTTATTCCACATGCTGGTTACAATGGTGATACTGGACACAGGTGTGCATGCTGCACTGCCATGTCAGGTGAGCCCAAACCTGTCTTCACAATGCTGAGTCCAGTCACTTCAGCACCTCCACCATCCTCTCTGACTGGCACCCCAGCACTTGCAGAACCTGTCACACCTACTCCACCACCTTGATGCTCTGGATGCACAATGCAGTGCCCTAAATGATATGGCAAAAGTATATACAGTGCTCGTGCATACACTGACATACTACAGGATCCCTTGAGTGATGAGGAGTTTGTCACCCCAGGCACAGGCCCTTCTCTTTCATCACTACTGGCTGCAGTTGCCACCTTGAGTGACCCACTCACCCTCCATGAAGCTCACATGTCACCAAATGCCACAGACTGGGACACAGCTTGCCACTATGAGCTCACCATGCTTGAAGGCATGGGAACCTGGTCCCTCATAGACTTACCACCTGGCCACACTGCCATCCCCAACAAATGGGTCTTCAAGCTCAAAAACAACAGATGCTACTGTGCATGCCTTGTCACTAAAGGGTTCAAACAAGTCCATGGCATAGATTACGAAGAAGTATTCTCACCTGTTGCCAGATTCAAGTCTCTCTGCCTCCTCTTCACCCTCTCTGCCTCTCATGATTGGCATGTCCACTCCATGGACATAAAAAGCACTTTCCTCAATGGTGACATGGAGGAAGAGCTCTACATGGCACAACCTGAAGGGTTTGCCATTCCCAAACTAGCAGACAATGTTTTCCACCTGCACAAGTTGATTTACGGCCTAAAACAGGCTGTGTGACAGTGGAATGCAAAGATGAACAAATGCCTCAGTTTGCTATGACTTCACCACCTCAATTCCAATGTGGGACTCTACATTCAATGCAGAGGATCCTCCTTTCTACTTCTGGTACTATACATCAGCAACATTACCATTTTTGGTAGTGATCTGAATGAAGTACTTGAACTCAATCATGCACTTGCAGCCACCTTCGGGATGATGGACATCAGCAAAACTGTAACTTACCTGGGCCTCAAAATACATCATGATCAATCTCAGCAGACCCTGTCCATCTGCCAGTCACACTACATTGCAGATGTTGTGTGTCATTTCAGTATGGAAGGGTGTGATACAGTAGCAACTCCCCTCATGCCTGCATTGCACCTTGTCCCATTTGTGGGCATGGCTACCCCTGCTGTGCAGTCTGTGTACCAACAAATTGTAGGGAGCCTCATGTACATGGCCATCATATCATGCCCTGACATCACCTTCACTGTAAACTCCCTTGCATGGTACACTGCTAACCCCACATTGGAGCACCTTGCTGTTACGAGGCACTTGCTTTGGCACCTCGTAACGGTTTCTTTTTTTCTTTTTCTTTTTTACTTACTAGTAAAGTGTAGTATTATTACTACAAGTGTGAGCTTAGCTCCACTTTACTTAGTAAGGACTACATTTTCTTTCCTCTTTTATAGTACTTAAGTATTTACATACTTAAGTGTGAGCTTAGCTCCAGGTACTATACTAGACTTATCTTTTCCTTTTATCTTTCTTTATTTATTATAACATTTACTTGCTAAGGACTATTAATATACAATTAGCAAGGACTCCAACTTCTCACTTTTATTTACTTTTGTTTACATCCAGTTCAGTACGCGCTTGTGGCTGAGCCACTTACATCACATGGACACTTGAATTACTGCGCTTTACTGCGCAACTTTGGTTTACTTACTGCGCCTTACTGCGCAACTTTACTATAGATAGATCACTAGTTTTGTATAAATAGTTGACAAACTGGCGGTCTTAAACCCCAGTCTTGTCAACTTCGCAATCTAGGGAATCTCCTGATACTTGCGCTTGATCTAAGCTCATCAACTACTTGCTTCACTCTTTCTTAACTAAGTCTAAGAACTCTAAAAGCTATCAAGACATCTTACACTAAGTCAAACTGGATCTTCGTATTGTTATCGGTGGAATCATCCTCATAACTATATCGTTAATCCCACTCTTCATCGTCATTCGGAACCTCTATTACGTTCATCAAACCAACGTTCAAACCTTGGTTACCAGGAGTAACATATTAGACCTTCCCTAAGACCGTCCATTAGGCCGCTCTTAGCACTTGCTGCTGCAAAGCACATTTTGCAATACCTTGCTGGCACCACAATGCTTGGACTCCACTACAATGGTGCAGTTGATGGTGCCCTCTTTGGGCATTCCAACTTGGACTGGGCATCCTTGCTCACATATTGCCAGTCCACAGGGGCCTTCATCTTCATGTTGCATGGTGGCACAATCTCATGGCTGTCATGTCAATAGCAAGTCATTTCTTTGTCTTTGACAGAGGCTGAATCCATTGCTCTTTTGCAAGCCAGTTTGCAAGCTGCATGGTACCACAAGATTGTGCACAAAATGTGCATTGCTCTCCCACTCCCATTTGCACTCTATGGTGATAATGAAGGGCCCATCAATCTTGCTAACAATCCCATTGTCAGCAAGGGCATGAAACACCTGAACATCAAGTACCACTACATTTGCAAGTGCATCAAAGATGGTCTTGTTGAGCTCCACTGCATCCCCTCCACACCAATCATTGCCAACTCCCTCATGAAGTCACTGCCATGTGCCACATTTGAGTTGCAGCATGCCACCCTTGGCCTCATTCATGTCATTCTGCTGAATGAGGGGGCATGTTAAACATTTGTGTGTACCACTATCACTACTTACTATATTCATTTGGCTTTCCCTCCAATTACTATAACACATCACACATGTACTACTTACATACTTCATACATTGTTACATTTACATACACACTATGTATATCACCACATACCTTCCCTCTTCTCCTCAGACTGCCTACACCTCCAAGCACATTCACACTCCATTCATCACTCCAGGATGACATGTGTCCCTCCTCCTTATGGTAGCTGTTGTATTCCACTATATACTCTCTGCTACAACTCTACTTCTACTCTACTATATAAGATGGACACTACCATACAATCTCCTCAGATGTCTTACTTCTTGTCTGAGTGAGTACCTTTCTACCCCATCTATATCTTCTCTCACACCTCCCCTGCAGTGTACTTAAACTATGTTGCCTTGCCCTACTGCACTTGCAACTACCCACTCTCTGCTGCAGACATGTGTCTGCCTCTTGCCCTGGCTATGCTAGGGTTCTCATATGTTCTATCCCTTATATACATCCTGGTTGCTGTTGTATTCCATAGCCTGTGCATACAGCAGCAACTGAGACTATGGTATGGAGATCTGAAGAGTGGAGAGCAGGAGGGAAAGACAGGACAAAGAGAGACTACTGTCTAGGGTCATACTGTCAGTCTTAAATACTGTTCTGTGAGGATTTGAATACATGAGGTGGGCTGCAGGTGGTATGACCTCATGATGAGTCTTGGAAACATGTGATAAGGAGGAGATCTGACATAGGTGACAAATGATGTATGTAGGAGGGAAGGATCAGATAGGTGTTGGATGTGTGATGAGTAATCCAAAGGGTCACAGATACATGGATAAGCTTGAGCAGAGTGTTATGATCTGTGATGGAGGCATTAGCAGGATGGTGATCACAAGAAACACAGTGTGGTATAGAAACTGTTGTCAGAGTGGTGACATGCAGCAGACAGTGCATACACATATGCATGTCCAAAGGTTGGGAAGGCCTGTATGTTGGAGTTTGCCAGTTGTTCACTTTGGATGCTTGGAAAGAGTGATAGCCAGGATACCAGTGTGAACATGTGTCATCCTCTTTGGCACCAGGCAGGGCCAACTCTCATTTGATGCCCTGGATTTACTTGAGCATTTATGTGGAAGAAATGATGCTCTCACCTGCTTACCCATTCCTGTGCAGGTCATCCTGTCAGAGGAGCAAGCATGTCAGAACATAGTAGACATGATCCTATTTATGTCCATGCCAATATGGATTACTTTTGGCCCCAACTCAAGGCAATTCTTGTACCAGATGTGGTCATGGTCCCAGGCATCAAGGTATCCATCAGGATTTGGGATGGGAATTATGTAAAGTGTCTGCATGCATCCCAAACACCAACATCAAGTTGTGACAAATGAAAGGTGAATGAGACATGAGATGCTTCAGGAGGCAAGATAGAGAGATGGGTCCACAAGCAGTTCATGAGCAAGATATAGAACAGAAGCTGAGGCAACCACTTCTGATGAAAATGGTATACTGGTAGATTGTGACAAATCAGAAGACTGGTCTCACATTGCAGATCTGTAGCATTCAATGTTACACTGGGGGTCTGAAGTTGGAATATGAGAGCTGGGAGTAGAGTGAGAGGCAGAGACAAGATCTGATGGTTGATGGAAATATACATCAACATAAGGTGCTATGTATCCCAGTCATGTGTGCCTGTGAGGCTGACGTTTGCCAGCAAGGTCACACAAGTGTAAAGAAAGAGGAAAGGGCTAACAAGAGGGATGGATCACACTTAGCAAACGGATATCCCAGATGTATTCAGCTGAAGAGTAATTATGATACAGCTGAAGTATATATACTAAAGGAAACCTGTGCACAGACCATGTATGTACTCTAGGGCAGGTGTATTATAGAGGAATGCGCAGCATTCCTGTGAATGATCAATAAGCAACTTGCACAGCATCAGTAAGGATGTGCAGCATCTGTGGGAAGCTCTGTAAGTGACTGTGAGAATATGAGTTATATATGGTTGCGATAAGATCTACTGATGATCTGATAAGATATCTTGTGTAGATCTTGAGCAATAAGGATAAAAGAAATTGTAAAATGAAAAGAAAAATAAATGTGTCCTGACAGTGCCATTGAATGGATTACCTTCTATTGATACTATGCACAACATATGGTTGTGGGCTACTCTCTGGCCACATGTGAACCTTCTCAGAATGGTGACTGTACCTCCCCAAAGGTCAGTAAGTGAAAGTCATTGGTTCTCAGACAATGTCTTGGTAAAGTCTGTTCTGTATCTGGCATGCAGGCATGTATAAATCAACACATTGTATTTGGGCATTCACACCCTCATTTCATGGGCACAGCTCATTGATGAGTGGCCTTTCCTCTCTCTCTTGGACCATGGCTGGTAACTTGTATACTCTCTACTCGACTCCCTTCCCTCTTTCAATGGTGTCCAGCTCATCTTCACATCCTGATTCTGTGCACAACAAGATCAAGGGTCTTGTCAGGGCACCCCACCTTCTGATCTCATGCTTGTGAGGTGCACACTAGACAGTGAGGTCACAACTGTGAGGAGAAGAGGATTGGCAAGGAATGAGACAATACACTTAAGATGATTCACGCTGTAGTAGTGGATATCTCAGATGTATAAAGCTAAAGAACTATCTACTACAAGTGAGTCTTTATATACTATAGAGATTGGTGCACAGACCATGTGCTGTCACTGTAGGGCAGGTGTATGTAAATAAGATGCACAGCATCTGTGGGAAATGTAGTCATAATTGTACAGTAAGCAGTCTGATGACTAAATGAATATGAGTCATAGATAATTGCAATAAGATCTACTGATGATCTGATAAGATGAGATAAGATATCTCTAGTAGATCTTGAGCAATAAGGGTGGAAGAAATTGTAGAATGAAGAGAAAAATAAGTACGTTCTGACAATGCTGGTCCTACAAGCCATAGTTCAAGTGTCATTGGCTTTCACCCCCTTCAGTCTGCAGCTAGTGGCCTTCTCAATGTAGTGAAAAGTATTGAGGTGGGATGCTGTTCTTTCTCTAATCCCACAAATACCTCACCTGTGGCCTGCCTGTGCAAGACAGAAAGCAGCTAAGAATAGGGCCGATGTCACCAACTTAAAGACAGCTCTCTCTAAGCTTGTCAATATACTTCAGGGCTTGCTGAAAAGCCCTTATTCATGTCTGCCCACACTCCATGAACACATAGAGAGATTGTCCAGGTCATCTTTACTCTCATCATCCCTTGCATGGTCCTCTCTTACCTAATCCCTGCATGTGATAATAGCTCTATTGGTGATACAACAAATACTCTTTAGTGGATGAAGCCACAGTGGAAACTTGCTCACTTTCTCCATACAGATAGACACATAGCAGAAATATTGGCATGTCTACAGAAACTTCAGGAGTCTGTTGATAGCTTCTTGGTAGGTAACCTCATTGTTGTCAGCTGCTTGAGCCATTCCTGATTGCAACAGGTTGAGATTCCAGTGACAATGGATAGCAGAGCAGAGGTGCATTGGGATGCATGACTATCTTTATATGTTTATTCAATATGTGTGCAGGAAATCCCAGGGAAAATTTGGGCAATATTTCCCATATGGAGGCAGTGGCCACACATGGGACCATGCACACCATCACTCATGCATCACCTCCAGCTCTGCATGAGGTCTTGCATGTCATTGCTCATGAAGAGGCAGAGGCCATGTGTGATGTCATTGAGGTGTGTCTGAGCACATGGCCATCCCCTTACATTTCCTAAATGTGGGGCACAGGAAATGCAACCAGAAGCACTTGGAGGTCTTGATAATACAGAGAATGGTGTCCACATGGAGGCAGAGGCCACACATGAAGCTATGCACACTGTCACCCATGCATGGCCAGAGGCAACACCTGAGGTTGCACATGTTAGCACTCATGAGCAGGTGCAGGCCACACATCCTTCAATTCCCATTCCAATCTTGTGAGTCATGGTGCAAGCATGCATGGCATTTACACCTCTGCAGTCTGGAGCTGCCAGCCTTCTGTGATGGAAGTAGTCAAGGTGTGGCACTGTTTCTCTTTCTAATCTCACAAACACTTCACTTACTGCCTGCCTGGCAAGACAGAGAGTGTCTCAAAACAAAGCTGATGTCACAGACTTAAAGGTGTCCTTTTCCAAGCTCATCAAAATGCTCCAGGGCCCACTGAAAAACCCTGATTCATGTCTGCCCACACTGCATGAGTGCATAGAGGGATTGTCTAGGTCACTTTATTCACTTGTGTGACCTGCCAGTTATGTCTAATGCTGACATGGATAACAGCTTGATCAGTGATATAATACATACTTTTGAGGAGGTCAAAGGATGGCAGCCACTTGTTGGTGCTCTCAATGCAGATGGGGATACAGCTATAATAGTGACATGCCTGAAGAAGCTCAGGCAGTCCATTGACAGCTTCTTGGTAGGCCACCTTGTCATCAGATACTTGCATGATTTTGAATTCTCTTACAATAGGTGGAGACCACAGTAATCATAGTGAGCAAAGTTGAGGTGTGTCAGAGCACATGGACCATGCTCACATGTTCATTGAATGTGTGCATAGGATACATGACAAGAAATGCAGGGGGATTTTATCAAGATGGAAAATGTTGTCTGTGAAGAGGCAATCATCACATGTGAGGCCATGCATGTCACTTGTGCAGAGGTGCAGATGATGCATGAGGTGTGTTAGAGCATATGACCATCCTCATACATTTCCTAAATGTGTGTATGGGATGTGTGGACAGAGATCCATGGAGGTTTTAGCAATATGGAAGAAGCAACACGTCAGGCCATGTATGCTGTGGCATGGGTATGGTGTTCTTGTTCTTTCTGGATATTATGAATGAAAGGCTGACAATGCTCACAGATGGCCAATCATTGTAGGTGATCCATTCCCATATTGATATAAGGTTGACTGAAGCATTGATAAGGTTGTCCTATGCTGTGCTATGCACCTGCTGCCTAGTTTGATTACAAGAGCAATCAAGTGTCATGCATGTGGGACACAAGGACAGAGATCCTCCATATAATGTATCACTGGTTCAACAGACAGACCATCAAGACCATCAAACCCACTGAGACATTGATGATGGAAGGGAATCAACAAGGTCCAATATTCTGGCTGGATGGAGTGGCAGGAACAGGAAAGTCAACCATTGCACAGACTATTACTAATCACTTCAATGAAAACAATGAGCTCAGTGCATCCTTTTTCTGTTCAAGGGACAATGCTGACTGCAGTAACATTGACCTGGTATTCCCCACAATAGCATATCAGCTGTCATTGTTCAGTCCATTGTTCCAGAAGCACCTATCAGAAGTGATGGACAGGGACCCTGATGTGCAATATGCACTTGCCTCAATGCAACTGGAAAAGCTCATCATAAATCCCTTATGTGCTGCAATGCTTGAAGAGGGCTTCTCACCATGTATTGTCATCATTGACACCCTGGACAAGTGCAAAGAAAAGAATGCAATATCCACAATCCTGTTAGCTCTGTATGTACATGACAGTCACCTTTTTCCCATCAAGTTCTTGATCACAAGTTGATCAGTGATGAACATTGTGCAGGGGTTTCATGACAGTGGTGTGATGAATGATACCAATGTGCTGGTCCTGCATAGCATTCCATTAGGTATTTCACAGAAGGACATTTGTGTCTATCTTGTGGACAAGCTTTCCCATATTGCATGGAAGCTTCGGTGGACATCCTGGCTGTCAAGTGAAGAAGTAGCTCAATTGGTGGAGCTATCAGCAGGACTATTTGTCTTTGCAGCTATGGTGGCCAATTTCATAGAAGACTAGCATGGCTGTGGCCCAAGAGAGCAGCTCCAGATCATGATGTCTGCCCCATACATTGGGTCAAGTGACATGTCTCCATATTGTTATCTTGATGCATTGTACCTCACAGTACTCCATTAGGTGTTCCCCAATATCAGTGAGAAGCAGCAGGCCAGGCTTCAGGTGGTGTTAGGAAACATTGTTCTGCTATTTGATTCACTTGATCCTGAAAGTCTGGAATCACTGGTTGACCTACCAGAGAGTACTGCACACTTTATGCTTCAAGACTTGCACTCTATTGCTATTGTCCCTGACATTGGTGGTCACAGTTCTGTTTGATTGATCCATCCATCATTCCATGATTTCCTTGTCAACTCAAGCCATTGTAACAACACCAACTTCTTTGTTGACTCAGTGCTCCAACATACATTGCTTGCAGGGTGCTGCCTATGTGTGCTGCAGACACTTTTGCCAGACATATGCAAGATCAGGGACCTGCTGGTCTTTAATAAAGATATCAGCAATCTACTGGACCAAATTGCAACCCATATTCCTGTGCACATGTGCTATGCATGTCACCATTGGGCATTTCACCTGTCAAGTGGTAATATTCACAATACTGCATTGGATCTACTCAACAAGTTCTGCTCAGATCAACTGCTGAATTTGCTGGAGGTGATGAGCTTGTTGGGGGAATTGAACCATGCAATGACTGTGCTAGAGTCAGCACACAGTACAGTGAAGGTGAGTTGTCTCATTTCTCTGAAGAACCAATTAACATTAACAAACAACACTGGTTGGAAATAGCATGTGGTGCCTCTGCAGACTGAGATTCTGGGCCTTCTGGATGAGTGCATAAGAATGACATGGGAATTCTACCCAGTCATCAGTGTAGCATGCTTGCAACTTCACTCTATCATCCCATTTCTCCCCATCAAGTCCCACCTGTCACAGGTGTATAGGTCAAAATCACAATCTGACATTGATGTCATAGAAGGACCAGAGCAGACATGGGGCCCATGTATATGCATGCTGGAGGGATACACTGGTTCATGTACTTCTGTTGCCTTCTCTCCAGATGGATAGCAACTGGCATCTGGTTTGAATGATTGCACTGTGGAACATTTCCACTGGAGTTCTTCTGCAGGTCATGGTTGGCCACAGTGGTGCTGTTAATTCAGTTGCATACTCACCCAATGGCATGCACATCACTTCTGGTTCTCATGATAAAACTGTCAGAATCTGGGATGTGACAAGTAGCTTGCAAGTCAACATCTATACCAGACACTCACATACAGTTAATTATGTTGCATTCTCAGCAGATGGTCTATATATAATGTCAGTGGGTTATGGGGTGCAGGTCATTTTGCAATAACCAAGGTTATATAGATACAGGTGTTCTTCTGCACAAGAAACACCAAAAAGTGTCCTAAGAATAAGGACAATGAACACTGATACTAGTCAGTAAGTAAGTTAAAGTAGTGTAAGGTAAGATCTCACCTCAGTCTCAAAAACAACATGAGGACTGAGGAAAAAAAAGGCAGGGTATCATAAACAGGCTAGATAAACTACCTGTGGCTTGGAACTGTATAGTAGTGGAGTGATTGAAAAGTAGGTATTTATCATATGTTTTCTATGGAGAGGAGACAAAAGTTTGTGCACACATCAGCTCCTGCTGAGTTGCTGGAAAAAGAAGTAGTAAGTCATGCATGTGCCAGTTTGCAATTCCAACAGGTCCATGTCTGGTCAATGGATGCTGTCCACAGGTCCATAAAGAAGCTTGGGTCCTGTGATAAAGCCCATGAAAATGCAATGTGGTTAGCATTTAGTAGCCCAAATCAGCTGCTGGTCACATCAACAATTGGAACCATCAGTATCTTTGAACTGGAGTCTGGGTTGTGCATCAAGTATCATAGGTGACTAAAATGGATCAGAGCCTTTTCTGTGGCACCAGGCAAGAAGCTGGTGGTGTCTAGGAGGGAGGGGAATGTGACTGTCTGAGACACACAAACCTGGACAGAGCAAGTGATGATCATGGTTGGCAAATCCAGGTTTTGTGATCTGCTGTCCTTCTCACCAGATTCAGCACACCTGGTTGTCATCTCTGATGATACCTGTCAGGTCTGGGATGCTCAGACATGGAAGCAAATCCATCACATCCAGGGTCATGCAGGCCAAGTTGGTGCAGTCCAGTTTTCCCCCATTGGATCACTCCTGACAACTGCATCTGAGGACAACACCATACATCTGTGGGATTTAAATGTTGCCCAGTTGCTGTGCAAGTACCCCTTCACTGCCCACCTTGCCCTGTCCCCACTTGGAACTGTTTTTGCCACCAGTTCCTCTGATGATGTCATTCAAATTCAGATGGTTGAATCGAGCAAACTGGTATCAACCCTCCACAGCAAATTCCCCAACATGGCAATGTCCCTGGGTGACAAGTTTCTTGTGTTATATGGATTAGGTGCAGATGTTCACATCTTTGGCTTGCAGACTGGTCAGCTGCATGCCACACTCAAGGACATTGGTATATACACCATCTCATTTCATCCCGATGGCAGACAGGTCATAGTTGTGACATTGTTTGAAGAGATTGAGCTCTGGGATCTGGATAGTCACACCTGTGTTTGGAAATCACCAGCTGGGGTGATGTCTTACATTTCTGCACTGTTTTCTCCTCAGAATGACATGGTTGTGTGGATCACATGATATAGTCTTGGCCTGCTGGATGCTATCTCTGGTGAACAAGTTGCTAAGCACCATAGTAAGAATCTAATCAACCTCACCTGGTCTTGGGATGGGACACAGTTGCTGACAAGTCATGAGGATGGTATGGTGTCTCTCTGGGATGTATTGTCAGCAAGATCAACCAAGCAGATTGCTCTGCTCTTTAAATATGATACTTCGCATTCCATGACATCCTGCTCCTTGTCCAATACCCACAGATACATTATCATGGACCACAGCCTCTTCTATATACCCCCCCAGTACCACCCCCCATATGCAGTGGATGATCTGGTGCCTGTGGAGACATTGTTGAGGTTGCAAGAGGATGGCTGGATCTGGCAGGTCAGTGTATTTAGTGAACAGTGAGTGTGCTGGCTGTTGGATTTCATCTAGTTTTCACACTGCTGAGCAGTTCCTCTACTTATGTTCCTCAATCTATACCTTACCTTCTTACTATATCTTTTATCCACATCTTATCTTCACATATAACTCATCTACATCTTATCCATCTTATCTAACATCTGGCTCTACTCTATCTCATCAATCTGTGGCTCTTCTCTTACATCATCTGGCTGTGCTCTTGTTGTTTACTCTGGCTCTGCTCTATCTACCTCTTTTAGCTATGTCTTTGTCATACTCTTTGTAGCTCCACTACAATTCTATACCTTCATCTCTATATCTTTTTCCCTCATCATCTTTCTCTTTTCTCTAGTCTTGCACTATGTCTAGTGTACTCTTCTTCTGTCTGGCTCTGCTCTGGCCCTGCTCTGTTCATGTCTCCCCTCTGTTCTCAATGTATTTTTCCCTGCTTGCTCTCCTCATCACCACCTGCACATGCCTGATCTCACACTGGCTTGCACTGGCATACAGACCTGTAGAGCCAAGGTTCAACAGGAATGTTGCTATATTGTGGGACAGGGTCATACTGGTGACAGATTCTGGTCAACTCATGGTACTTGACTTGAAGAGATCATCTCAAAACATGGACTCTACTTTGTAGATGCACTTTGTAGGTCACTCACTGTACCATATCATACTTCTTCCCAATAGGTCACATATAACAATGCTACTACTAGCCTATGGTCAACTTTTTCATAACACATAGCTTCCCCCCCAGTACATATGCCTGTGTTTCAGGGACCTGGCTTGCATGTATAGACTTTTAATATTGCTTGTATAGCAGGTCAATGCCTTCCTTTTGAGACTTCCATTGAAGAGGGGGTCTGTTCTGGAGGCTGAGGCAAGAATCTTATTTTCTGCTTTTCACTTTATTGATATAGTACATTAGCTGTGCTAGGGCACAAAGCTATATCCTTCACAGACTTTATATTATGTGCCTCATGCTAGTTTGGCTTTGTGCTCCCACAAGAGTGGTGAAGTTCATCACTTCAAAGGAAATCTTTAGCATGCATTGTTGCCAGCCCTGTTTGCTGCATGCCTGGTATGTCCAGATCTGACTGTGATGTGTGAAATCAGTGTAAAATAGAAGCACTGTCTGCATGCCCACTGTTGCTCTTGTCATACTCATCTTTTTTGGCTATTTTGTGTGGTGTATTGGATGTAATATTGCATATATGCCTGCTGTTCTATTTGTTTCTGTTTTTTTGTCTTAATATTACCTTCTGTTGTCGATCAATCCCATGCTCATGGTTGAACTCTTGTCCTGAATGCTAATCCTTACACAGTCTGTCTTGGCCTATACAACCAGAAGTGTGCACAAACAATGTGAATCAGAACTAGAATAGGGTCTATTGCAATGGCTTGCTCTATAAGACTGTTGGCTGCTCATACTGGCCCCTTGTATTATCTCCTTCACAGACCTTACACTACAGGCACAGGGTGTGTTTTTCATGCAGGAAGACCATTTCAACACAACCATGGCTGCTGCTTCACATGGGCATATATGATCAACTACCATTGCAATAGAAGATGCAAAGTCACCTTGCCATGATCCAACAAATGCCAACATCATACTATGATCCTGCAACAATGCTGACTTCTTTGTGTACAAACTGATCTTATTGCTGGCATCATCTGTGTTCAAGGACATGTTCAGTATCCCCCAGCCTGCCCAAGCTATGGCTGATGTGGCTTGGAACATTACACTGAATCATCTTGATGAGCAATGACATGGCCTATCAGTTGTCTACTTGTCAGAGAGCTTAGAAAATATTGGTATCATGCTGTGCTTCTGTTATCCTGCCATCATGGCTAAGTGGCCTAAAGTACTAAATAATGTGACTGAAACATGCTCTGCACTTGAGATAGGATGGGAGTACAACATCCAGGCATTATCCATTTTGGCAGAGGATGCATTAACCACTCTGGTATGGGAAGGTGCTTTTGGCATATACATACTCATTGCCATTTATGTGCTACTAGTATCCTGCAGAAAATGATGTGTTGATGTCTGTGTGAACTGGAGTCAAAACTTAGCATTGGTTTGGCTGCTTTTTCTATCACAAGTGACTTCATGCCAGTGCTAAGAGCAGCCTATTGGTCAGTCTTAGGGAAGGTCTGATATGATAATACCCCTGGTAACAAGGTGATTGATATATGCTTGATAGATGTAATAACTGTTTCTGATGATGATGAAGAGAGGGATCAATGAGATTGTGATGAGGATAATTCCACCAATGACTAAATGGAGATCCAGGATGATGAGTATAGGAAGTCTGAGCAATGCTTAGAGTGACTTAGAGTTCTTAGACTTGAGTGATTTAGAGTGAAGCAAGATGAAGGTGGGCTAGATCAAGCACAGTTAAAGGAGAATCCCTAGATTGCAAAGTTGACAAGACTGGGGTTTAAGACCACCAGTCTGTCAACTATTTATACTAAACTAGAGTTCTAAGTATAGTAAAGTTGCACAGTAAGGTGCAGCCTTGTGCAGTAATGCATGAAGATGTGCAGTAAAGCACAGTAAGTACATGTCCATAGTGTAAGTCATGTGGCTTAGCCACTAGCATGAACTGAATATAATGTAAACAAAGGTAAATAAAGACAAGAAAGGAGAGTCCTTGCTAATTGTATAGTAATAGTCCTTAGCAAGTAAATGTTATAATAAATAAATAAAGATAAAGAGAAAAAGTAAGTCTAGTATAGTACCTGGAGCTAAGCTCACACTTAAGTATGTAAATACTTAAGTACTATAAAAGAGAAAAGAAATGAGTCCTTACTAAGTAAAAGTGGAGCTAAGCTCACACTTGTAGTAATAATACTACACTTTTACTTAGAAGTAAAGATAAAGAAAAGGAAAAAAGAAAAAAGAAAACCATTATGAGGTGCCAAAGCAAGTGCCTCATAACAGCCAGTGCACATACTTGTCACCAGTTGATTCACCAAGATTATATAACAATTTAGCCAATTTGTGTCAAGAAAATGAACCAAGTCCATGGTAGCTAGTAGCCAGTGTTGAACTCACTACTGTATGCATGATACATGTTCCTTCTTTGTGATGCTCCCTTTCAGCCACTCAGCCACATCTGATGAGTTCCCAGGAAAGTATTGAAGGAGGTTGCTTTAAAAGAGCATGGCCAACTGTAGAAAGAAGAGAATATATTCTACAGGAAGAAATAGTGAGAAATCATAAAATGAGAACAACATAGGAGTAAGTACTGACCTCAGTCTCTTTGTAGAAGACTGAGGGGAAAGAAAACTATGTGAGAGGAAATTTTCTGTAAAGTAGGGTCCATCCATATCATCCCTGAGTCCCACAAGAGGTCTGTGTGGCACATGTTGAATATCTATGATGCTGAGCACACTGAGCATTTCCTCTCCCTATATCTTACCTTTTATCTATATCTTTATATCTTATCTTCTTCACATCTCATCTCATCTTATATCATGACATCTTATCTCATCTTTACCTGACTGTTGTACCATTCTTCCTCTTTTGTCACCCCCTTACCCTCAGAGTTAGAGCTCCTCTCAAACTCTATCTCACTTCTACTATATTTTATTCTTCCCCCTCATTTCTACTCTTGTAGCAGAGGTCTGTATCCTTTTACTCTATCTTTTCTTCTGACTTACCTACACCTCACTCTAGCTTTCTTCTTATCTCTGTGCCTTCACCATCTGGCACCTTGCTCATATATCTGCTAGTCATCTCTCTCCTCTTCCCTCTTACTCTGCCCATTATGTGGGCTCTCCAAATAGACCTTCTGCTCACCCTTCTTTTCTTCATCACTGCCTGCCCTCTCCTGGATTCACAGTGCAGTTGCACAGTTGTGCTTTCACAGTTGTGCAGTTGTGCATTCACTATTGTGAAAACAGGTGGGCAACAACAATAGACATCATGATGATTTGGATGTAGAAGAGGGCCTCTGGTGTCTGAGATGTGATAATGAAGTAGAAGGCATGAGACTAGCAGATGAGAGTGGCACCAAACAATGAGTGTGCAGATGAATAAGAAGATGCTGAAGATGAGGGCAGGTATGTCAGGAGAAGAAGAAAGAGGTGGAGTAGATGATATACACCTCAGCTACACAATGTGGACAGCTGAGGTGATAAGACAAAGGGGAAAAAGTAGATATAGTGTGATGAAGATAGAGTTGTAGTGGAGCTACAACTCCAGAGACAAAGAAGTAGCCAAAAGAAGAAGATGAAAAGAAAAGAAGATGAAGAGGACAACAAATAGATGAGATAGATACACAGATAAGATGAGTAGAGGATAAGATAAGATGTGAGATAAGATATAGGATATAAATAAGATGGGAAGAAAGGATGCTGAGCATCATGCATACAGATAGATATTCAACAGCTGTTGCATGTTGCTGTAAATGCCAACACACCCACTCAGCTAGTGCACCAGTGAATGCCCATGCCAGAGCAGAACTGCTCATGCTTCTGCCATGCCAGCCCCTTCATCAGCACATCTGCAACCTGCTAACCCATTGGAATGTATTCCAATTCCAGTTCCCCACCAGTGTACTTCACATGTAAGAAATGGTTTTGCAAATCAATGTGCTTTGTACACACATGAAAGGCTAGATTTTTATGATGGTGATGGTGGACTGATTGTTGATTCAGAGAGTCATAGGAGAGTTGTGAAGTTTATTGAAATCTGGGCAGGGCAGCAAACTGAGAGAAGACCATGATATAAAACAAACAGGCATTAAGCCCAAGACAGATTGAGATTGTGAGAATGGCTAGAGCCCATTGTAAGACATGCAAGCAGGCTACTGATGATCTTGGCCATACATTTAGGTTACTTACTTACTTTGCAGCCATGTGCCAGAATGATCTGGCAGCATGTAGTATGATATGACTATAACATACTATACTACACCTATGTGAATGCTGCCAAGGAGACAGAGCTGTGAGACAGAGCAACATACATATGTGAATACTGTATTTAAGGAGCCAGGGGTGTGCCCCTCCTCTCCAGCTACTTTCTGGCCATTATGAGCACAAGCTACTTCTCAGTTACTATGAGCTACCATGAGCTACCAGTCAAGTCCCACAGATTCTACACTACACTGAGCCCACTGCTATCCCAGCTTAATATCATCTTCATCTCCCCATTATGTGTTCTAGTCTAAGAGCCTGCTGCTCTGGTTGTATATGTCTATCTAACCACCTCTATACCTCGAACTCACATGGAAGCCAACTACCTTCCATACACCATCAGAGCAAGAGGAGAGAGCAAAACTGCCACACCTGTAAGATAAGAGAAGATGTGTACCAGAGGGTAGAGGGTACACAGAAGAAAGAGAGAGCTGCATAGAGCAGGTATGTCAGAAGAGAGCTAAGAGAGCAGAAGAGATACTCACCTCAGCATGTGCAGACGTGCTGAGGCAAAGCAAAGACAAGGAAAAGGAGATATAGTAAGAGCAAGATAGAGTTGAAGAGGAGCTCAATCCATAGAGAGAAAAGAAATACCAATAAGATGAGATGGAGATAAGTATACTTAATGAGTAAACAGTGTAATCAGCATCATAAGGTAATGAAAAAACCAACAAAGTTTGCCAAGCTTGGAATGGAGTGTGTGAGGTCAGGCAGCTTCTGTGCTAGAAAGCACCATTGAGGCTTGCTTTTTGGAGCTCCAGCTAATTGCATCACCAGAGAGAATGAAGATGTATCCAGAGACAGATCAACTGTCATTGATGTTGGCTGCCCAATCAGCATTGACAAAGCCTATTGACTTGCCAGGGGAGTTGCCATTGAAGAGGAGCATATGGTGTGCTGTGGCATGTAAATACTGGAAGGCATGATTTAAAGTGCAGAAATGTGCATTGCCTGGTGTTGTAGTGATGAGCATCAGGTGTGTGTAATATTGGAAAACAATCATCAGCAACTGATGGCATAGGACAGGGCAGGCAATGACAGTGAAGAGGGAGAGGAGCAGGAGATCTGTTATTGAGGCCTGCATGGTGGGCAGAGGGAGAGAAAAAAGGGGGAAGACAGAGCAGAGCCACTAGTAAAAGAGATGGCACCAGACAAGAGGGTGCAGACAGAGATGCTTGTTACGAGGCACTTGCTTAAACACCTCATAATGGACTTGTTTTTTCTTTTTCTCTTTTTTTCTTTATCTTACTTACCATAAGTGTAGTATTAACTACAGCTTGAGCATAGCTCATACTTATAGTAAGGACTCTATCTCTTTTCCCTTATAGTACTTTAGTATTTACATACTAGAGCACAAGCTTAGCTCCAAGTACTATAAGGTGTCTTTCTTCCTTTTTTTATCTTTTTTTATTTATTTATATTTACTTGCTAAGGACAATCACTATACAATTAGCAAGGACTCATCATATCTCACCCTTATTTTCCTTTATTTATCTCTCATTCATTTCATGCTTGTGGTTACATTTACTTTAGCTTACTATGGACATGACTTGGTCACATGATCTTGTTGATTGCTGCACAATCATTGTTGATCAGTGAACCTTATCTACCTGTACTATCTTTAGGATGCTCAGTTTTGTATAAGTCAGGACAAGCTTGGAGGTCTTAAACCCCAGTCCTATCAACTTCACAATCTAGGGATTCCCCTATACTGCATTTGATCTAAGCTCACCTTCACCATGCTTATAACCCTAAGAACTAAGTCTAAGATCTCTAAGTCACCTTAAAGATGTCACTAAGACATCCTAAACTCATCACCCTGGATCCTCATTTAGTCATTGTGGTATCATCCTCATCACTATCTCATTGATCCCTCTCTATATTGTCATCAGGAACATTTGCTATGTGATACAAGCACTACCTTGTTACCAGGGGTATAGTTGATGCAAGCCTTCCCTAAGACCATCCAATAGGCTGCTCTTAGCAATGCTCAGTTATTAAGTAGAAAGCTGAGGGGAAATGTTGAGGGGAAAGAAGAAGATATGGTAAAGATACAATAGAGTTGTTGCAGCACTACAAAGTTGTAGACAAAGAAACATCAAAAGAAGAAAGAAGAAGAGATAATGACATATAGATCAGATAGAGAGAGATAGATAAGATGTAGAAGATATAGATAAGATGGAGATAAGATATGTAGATGTAGATAAAAGATGGATAAGATGAGTGAAAAGAAATGCTCAGCAGCACAACAATAACTGCATGTTCAACAGCAACATCAAGTGAACACAGTAACATTAATGTGCCATGCATGATAATCATCCAGTTGCATCAATCATGCATTCACTTTAACACTGGAATAGCAGACTGGGTTTGGCCAACAAGGAGCAGGACTGATAGGATGTATAAGCTGAGGCTTGGTCCAGGCCTGCCAAAGTAACCATGGAGCCATGAGTTGTGAAGTCAGCATTTGGTATGATTGGCATGTTTCCTTTTTTGCTCATCCATTATAGTATGATACTTTATTCATTCATGTCCAGACTCCACCTCATTTCAAATATCCCTATGATTGACCCTACATTGTAAATCTTCTGTTTTGTTTTGTTGTGCTCTGGTCTTGGAGCTAAGTCTGTCTTTATATGACTCATTGTCCATCAGAAAAGAATAGATTTCCTGGGCCCACAATTTGTCTCCCCTCTCCCACCCAAGTCTCAAAGCAAACAAGCACTTTCTGCACTTCCCTCTATGTGTCTTATAGTCAAGAAAGTGTGCATACCTCATAGGTTGTGTTTATAGCTGTGTTGCATCTGTGTTATTATTGTGTTGTGTTATTGCATCTCCCTAAATCTCTACCTTTTGGTGTCTAGAGGATCTTATAGCTTACACCCCTCAGACTTGTTGTGATTGTGGTTGTTATCCCCCTTCACCCTGCCACAGCACATATCAGCAGTATGTTGGCTGAGTATGCCAATGGTGTATGCTAATTCAGGTTGCATCCATAGCATTGCATACATGAGTGTGCCCACTGCACTCTGGTACCCATGAATGTCCACTGTTGCTTCTGGAGCATCAAGCTTCATGAGTTGCTCATTTTGGAGTGATGGGGTGACCATGGGATATGTGTCATGGTGACCATATCTGTGAAGAACATTGTTCTCCTGGGAGAGGACAATGGTCCTGCACTTGCAATCCTGTGTGACCTGCATGCCAAGAATCCAGCCAATTGTGCTGAGGTCAGTCATGTTGAAAGAATGTTTGAGTGCTGCCTTTGCATTTCCTATTTCATCAATACTGTGTGATGCAAGGACAATATTGTCAACATAAATCATGACAATGCATATGAGCTTGCCAGATGTGTCATGTCTTAGAAAAATGGAGTAGTCAGCATTGGAGTGCATATAACCTAGTGCTTCAAATTCCTTCTTGATGCACTCATACCAAACTCATTCACCTTTGCATGTGCTGTAAATGGATTTTCCATGATGCCAGACCTTACCTGCTGAGGGTTTGAATCCAGTGGGTGGCTTGAGATAGATTTCTTTGTCAAGCATGCTGTTGAGGCAGGCTGCCTTCATGCCCATTTGGTGAACATCAAAGTTGTGTTTGATGGTGGTTGCAAGGACTGTGCTGAGCAATGAGAATTTCATGACAGGTGTCAATGTTTTGTTGAAATTGATGCCTTCAACTTGTGTGAAGCCTTTCACAACTAGGCACACTTTGTACTTCTGGATTTTGCCAGTAGGTCCCCTTTTGATGCAAAATACCCACTTGCTGCTGACAATTTTGCAATTGTGTGGTATGCTGACTTCTGCATCAACTTCCATGCATTGGAAGGTCTGCAGTTCCTCTTCACATGCTGCAAGCCATTGGGCTGCATTGGGGCATGACATTGCTTCCTTGTAAGTGAGCAGATCACATTTGGATGCAGTTATTGCAGCTTGCAGATGCTCACTGCTATTGAGTGGTGGCATGTCTTCTGCAGGTGGCTGCATGTCAGCAGTTGCATTTGTGCCCTTTGGCTTTTGAGTGTATGATGAAACATTGTAGTGTTCATCATTATCACAGATAGGTACACATTTGCTGCATGAGGGTTGACTTGTCACTGTGGGCATAGGTGTAAAAGCCATGGTCACCATAGGTTGTGATGTGTTGGGTGTGGAAGTGGTTGCAGTCATGGGAGTCACAGTTGGGGGAGGAGCCTTGATGGGAGAGACTGGTGGGTTGCTGGGATGAGTATCACACTCATGGGACTCTGAGTCATCCATGTCAGGATCAAAGATGATCTGCTTGTAGTGTTTTGTGGGGCCCCCTTCATTGAAGATCACACCATGCAACTCAATGATGTGCCCACTTGGGCAGTGGACCAGGTGGTAAGCACACCAATTGCACATGTAGCCTATAAAGGTGCAAAGCAGTGACTTTGCATCAAGCTTGCATCAGTACTTGTCCAGAATGTGGATGAAGACTTTGCAACTGAAGATGTGAATGAGGGTGATGTTGGGCCTGTTACCACTCCATGATTCTTCCAGTGTGAGATCATCTTTGAGCATGTGTGTTGGCACTATGTTGTGCAAGTATGCAGTGTACTCAATGGCATTGTACAAGTAAGAATTGATGAAATTGCTATATGTGTCACTATACTTTTGTTTGGCTTCTCTCTATGTCATGCATCACACACACACAACACATACAACTCATTCCACTTACTTCTACTCCTTGGACTACTTACCACACTTCTGAAGATTCCCATTCCACCTACATCTCCAGGACAACGTGTGTCCCTCCTCACTATAGTAGTTGTTGTACTTTACTCTACCAACTCCACTCCAACTCTACTATACTTTACTATATAAGATGGACACTCTATGCTACAAGACTCCTCAGATGTCTTACAACATTGTCTGAGTGAGTACTCCTCCACCTCCATCTTATTCCCTTTCTCACTTCACCTGCTAGCATCTCCCTCTCTCACATCATGGCACTTGTCATGTCCATGACTTACTACACTGCTGCAGATATGCTATCTCAGTTCTTCCCTTCTGGGGACACACTACTCACCTTACTATCAATGATGATCATACTTGTTGCCTGCCCATACCTGTGCATACAAGAATGAGGGAGGTTGGCATCAGTGAGGAGTGTGTGCATGGTCTCCACACATGTGTGATTCATGTGTTCAGTGATGCCATTATGTTGTGGCATGTCAGTGGTTGTCATTTCATGTTTAACACCTCACCCACAGGAATTTCTGCATGCACTCACCTGTGTATTTGCCTCTACCATCTGAACAGAGTGCCTTTATTTTTGTACCAGCCTCAACTTCAGTGCATGCAATGAAGTCTGTGAGACATTCATGCAGATCACTTTTGTGTCTGAGGCTGTGAATGAAGACTTTGTGTGACTTGTCATCAATAAGTGTTGCAAAGTGGTCATACCCTTTGTGGGAGCACATTTGCATGGGCCTGCACAGATCTGAAAAGATGTGACCAAGAGCTTTGTCAGAGCATGTCTGCATTGATTTCACAATGTCATGTCATGTGTGCTTGCCCTTGACATAAGGCTTGCATATCCTGAGAGCATTGCAGGTCATGTCACCAGTGAGGCCATTCCCTTGACCATACTGTTGCAGACTGTTACAAGGCACTTGCTTAGGCACCTTGGAACAGTTTTTTTAATTTTTAATTTTTAATTTTTACTTACACAATAAGTACAGTATTTACATACTGCCATTGTGAGCTTAGCTCCAACTTATAGTAAGGACTTTATCTCTCTTCTTCATAGTATTACAGTATTTATATACTGCACTGTGAGTTTTGTAAAAATGGGTGTACAAGAACAGCTAGGAGAAAGATGATGTCTAAGTCTAATTTAGTCATTGAGGAAAGAAACAGCACTAAGGCCTGACTATAGAAATTAATCCCCATTTAGGGTTTATAACTGATGTTCAGATAAAAGATAAAAAGAAGATGACCAGAGAGAAGATATAGTGTGTTTGATAGAATTTTGGATGGAGCTACAATGTGTAGACCAGCCAAAAGGAGATAAGTATTAGAGATAATTAGGAGAGAGAAGAATAAGATGTAAATATGTAGATAAGATCAGATGATAAGATCAGATGAGATCAGATGAAGATGAGTAGATGAGATCAGATGAAGATCAGAAGATAATGAGAAGATAAGATCAGATGAAGATCAAAAGATGATGAGAAGATAAGATGGGGCAAGGGTATGATTAGCATCATATAGTGAATGATAAATTCAACAAGTTTTACTCCAAATACTATAAAGTATCCTTTCACTTTTTTTTATCTTCTTTTTATTTATTATAACATTTACTTGATAAGGACTATTACTATACAATTAGCAAGGACTCATCTTCTTTCATCTTTATTTGTCTTTGTTTATCTCTCATTTCACTTGTGCTTGTGGCTACTTCATTTTAGCTTACTATGGATACACCTCAAGTCATATGACTTTGTTGATTGCTGCACAATCATCATTGATCAGTGATCCTTAACTACTTGTACTATCTTTAGAGTACCCAGTTTTGTATAAGTAGTTGAAAGCCTGGTGGTCTTAAAATCCCAGTCTTGTCAACTTCACAATCTAGGGATTCTCCTATACTGTGCTTGACCTAAGCTTGCTCTCATCTTGCTTCTACTCTAAGAACTAAGTCTAAGATCTCTAAGTCACTCTAAGCATTGCTAAGACATCCTAAACTCATCATTCTGGATCCTCATTGATCCCTCTCTTCATTGTCATTAGGAATGTTTACTACATGATACAAGCACACAACAACTACCTTGTTACCAGGGGTATAGTTATTGTGAACTTTCCCTAAGACCATCCAATAGGCTGCTTTTAGCACAGACCCTGTACAGGATGGAGTCTATGCCAATGTGGCCTAGGTGGCAGTGCCAGGTCCATATGTCAGCAGTAGCTGTGCTCATGTGTGTCACAAAGGTGGAGGGATTGTCAACACCTTTGGATGGGAATGATGTTACATGTGCAATGCATGCAGTGTCAGGTGTGTATGTGCATGTGTCAAGGATGTAGAGGTTATCCTCAAGATGGCTGACACATGTGAGCATGTTATCCTTGTTGAGGATCTCACACATATCCCCTTTGAATTGGACATGTGCATTGTGTTTTGCAAGTGCAGGAACTGATAGGAGATTACCATGGGGTTTGGGGACATAGAGGATGTCCTGCAGGATAGTTTGATTCCACTTCTTGTTGGCATGCATCTTCATGTAGATGTTGCCAGCACCCTCAGCTAGGATGTAGCTGTTATCACCTAGCCAGACTTTGTGTGGTATAGCAAATGGATGGTAGAGGTAGAACCAGTTGCGGTATGAGCTCATATGGCAACTGGCACCAGAGTTCATGAGCCACTGAGCTGTGAGATTGTCATGTTATTACAAGGCACTTGCTTTGGCACCTTGTAACAGTTTTCTTTTTCTCCTTTTCTTTTTCCTTCTTATTTTACTTACAAGTAAAGTGTAGTATTATTACTACAAGTGTGAGCTCAGCTCCACTTTACTTAGTAAGGACTCTATTTCTTTTCTCTTTATAGTACTTATGCATTTACATACTTAAGTGTGAGCTTAGCTCCAAGTAATATGAAGACTTATCCTCTCTCTTTTATCTTTCTTTATTTATTCACATTTACTTGCTAAGGACTATTACCATACAATTAACAAGGACTCCCCTTTCTCACCTTTGTTTATCCTTGTTTACCTCTCATTCATTTTGTGCTTGTGGCTGAGCCACTTACTATAATCATGGATGCATCTTAGGTCATGTGACTTCATTGATTGCTGCACAATCATCATTGATCCTTGAACCTCATTCACTTTTACTATCTTCAGCACTCTAGTTTAGTATAAGTAGTTGAAAGACTGGCAATCTTAAACCCCAGTCTTGTCAACTTCACAATCTAGGAATTCTCCTATACTGCACTTGACTTTAAGCTCACTACCATCTCATCTCACTCTCTAAGAACTAAGTCTAAGATCTCTAAGCCACTCTAAGTGTTGCTAAAGACATCCTAAACTCATCACTCTGGATCCTTGTTTAGTCATTGGTGGTATCATCCTCATCACTATTTTGTTGATCCCTCTCTTCATCATCATTAGGAATGGTTACTACATGTATCAAATGTGTATCAACAACCTTGTTACCAGGGGTATTATTATATCAGACCTTCCCTAAGACCATCCAATAGGCCACTCTTAGCACATGTTGCATGAATCTTTTGACAACTTTGAAGAGATTGAATGACAAATCATTTTTATTGTCTTCATCATGTGTTTGAGCACATAGTGCTGTGCTGTCAGTAGTGACATGTGCCATCATGGTGCTAAGAGCAGCCTATTGGTTGGTCTTAGGGAAGGTTTGCTATAACAATACCCCTGGTAACAAGGTAGTTGATACATGCTTGATAAGTGTAATAACCATTCCTGATGATGATAAAGAGTGGGATAAACAAGATAATGATGAGAATAACGCTTCCAATGACTATACAAGGATCCAGAGTGATGAGTATAGGATGTTTTTAGAGACACTTAGAGTGACTTAAAGATCTTAGACTTAGTTATTAGAGAATGAAATGAGATTGTAGTGAGCTTAGATCCAGTGTAGGAAAATCCCTAGATTGCAAAGTTGACAAGACTGGGGTTTTAAGACCACCAGTCTTTCAACTACTTATACAAAACAAGAGTTCTAAAGATAGTACTAGTAACTAAGGTTCATGGATCAATGATGATTGCACAGCAATTGATGAAGTCACATGACCTAAGATGTGTCCATAGATATAGTAAGTGGCTCAGCCACAAGCATGAAATGAATGAGAAGTAAACAAAGATAAATGAAAGCGAGATAAGGTGAGTCCTTGCTAATTGTATAATAATAGTCCTTAGCAAGTAAATGTTATAAGAAATAAAAGAAGATAAAGAAGAATAAAAGATTTATAGTACTTGGAGCTAAGCTCACTGCTGTAGTTAATACTACTCTTATAGTAAGTAAAATAAAAGACTTACTCTCTTCTGACATACCTGCTCTATGCAGCTCTCTCTTTCTTCTGTGTACTCTCTGCCATCTGGCACACATCTTCTCTTATCTTACAGATATGGCATTATTGCCCTCTCCTCTTGCTCTGATGGGCTTTAGCCCTTCTCTCAATCTCAATCTGTCTTGGGCTTGATGCCTATTTGTTTTATATCTTGGCTTTTCTCTGCTTGCTGCCTTGCCCAGAAATCAACAGTTTCCAGGCATGATCTAGGAATAATTGTGTGGTTTCTGAGGCAGTGATAGTCCTCTTGCATGGGGTAATAATAATAGCTTTCAAGAATTTGTCAACTATGATATTGATTGAGTCATATCCATTTGCTTCTGGAAGGTCTGTTATGAAATCAGTAGTAATGTGTTGCTAAGGTTCATTTGGTGTTTTGGTTGGAATTAGTGGAGCTTTGGTAGGGTGTGTGATATTCTTCATTGATTGACATGTTGCATATCCTTCTTTGTATGCTTTGATGAATAATGACATTCCTGGCCACCAATAGTCTCGTTGAATGAGTTCATATGTCTTTAATCCTCCTGGATGTCCAGCAGGTGCCAAATCATGGTGGGTATGTACTACTTCTTTTTGATGTTCCTTGTTGTCAGGGACATAGATTTTTCCATGGAAGAGAAGTAATTTGTCTTCATAATTTCATTCTCATATTCCTTGGGTTAATTTCTGAGGTCCTAGGTTCTTGATTTTCTGGAAATTTTCTTGTGAAAGTGTATCTGATTTGAGTTGTTCAATGATTTGTTGTCTGATGGTTTTCAATTGGGTAGGTGTTAGGTGTCTTCCTGTAGCATTTATGCAAAATACTTTTGGACTTAACACTGTAATGTTGGAATTATCCAAAATTACCCCCTCCTCATGGTCTGGCCTCCTGGTCAGATGATCAGCTTTATTGAGGGTACACAGACAGTGTAAAATAAAAAAGTCGAAGTGAGAGAGGAATAAGCTCCACTGAGCTTGACTACAATTAAGTTGTTTAGCTGTAGAAAAGTATTCAAGATTCTTGTGATTGGACCAGATTTAAATGGGGTGTGGGCTTCCTTCAAGGTAGTTGTGAATGCAGGCTTTGGCAGGCAGAGATGAACATGATGTATATGATGATAGTCCCTAGCAGGGGGAGAGGTGCAGACATAGCTGCAGCAACAGTGTAGATGTGTGGACAGATAAGCAGAGCCACAACACAGTGAGGAGAAGCTGCAGGGGAGTGAGAAAGGCAATAAGATGGAAGGGAGTAGAGTGCTCACTCAGATGGTGTAGAATACATCTGAGGAGTTATAAAGTAGAGGACCATCTTATATAGTGTTCACAAATACAATTTGAGCAGAGTGTAAGTAAGTGTAGTACAAGAATGCCCAAAAGTGTATGGGACATGCATTGTGTTGGTGCACAATGTGGGGTGTGAGTGTGTGCAGAAAGGTGTGGGTTAGTCCACAGAGATGTAGAGTGTCAATGCATATGTATATGGTAGTAAGGTAGAAGAGAAGTGTTGTGAACATAAGTAGATTGTCAATGGTAGATCTTCAACAGTAGTGACACCATGTTTCAGGGGCCTGGAAAATTGCAAGGGGTTCACTATCATAAATGACATAGTTACATTCTGGGGGAGTCATTTGTTTTGATAAGAAGGCAACTGGGTGCCAGTGGGAATCCAGTCCTTGTTGGGATAATATAACACTGTAATCGAAATCTGATGCATCAGTTTCAAGTTTAAATGGAGCATCAAAGTCTGGTATCAGAAGAACTGGGGTAGTGGTAAGTGCATGTTTTAATTATTCAAAGTGGATTGTCAGGTGTCATTCCAGTCCTAAGGTTGGTCTTTACATGTTAATTCTGTGAGAGGTTTGGTCATTTTGGCAAAATCCTTGACACAGTTTTGATAGAAATTTCTGAAACCTAAAAATGATTGGATGTCTGTAACCTTTGAATGGGCCAGTCAGTAATCACCAATAGTTTGGCAGGGTCCATGTGAACTTGATCATGTGATATGATCATTCTGAGATATTCAATGGATTCCTTCTCAAGGAAGTATTTTTCTGGTTTAAGGAATAGGTCTTCATCAACAAGGCACTGTAGAACTTGGGGAACTAGTTTCTGATGTTCTGATAGATCATTCAAAAAGATGAGGATGTCATCTATGTGTATGATGACATGTCCTACAGTGGTAAGGTTGTTGAATAGAGTGTTCATCATGGATTGGAATGTAGCTGGGGAATCTTGAAGACCAAAGAACACTACAGTCAGTTCTGTGCATGCAGGTCTGGGTGGCAACTAGCAGCAATATAATTGATAGAAGGTGAAACAGTGCATCCCTGAAAGGGGAGAGAGCTGTGAGCATAACCTGCAGCAGTAAGAGGTAATGTGTACAACAGTAGGTTGCCACAAGGTAAAGAGTGTGTGTCAGTGTCTGTAAGACAATGACTGAGGAGATGTGGTGTTTGTGGTGCATCTTATATAGTAGCGAAGTATATGGTCAGGGCAGAGAAGTAATCCTGAAGTACAAGGATGCTTAAATATATGTAGGACACATGTCATCTGGAGTATGTGTGGTGTGGGAGTGATCACAGAACCCCACCAGGGTTGAGAAGAGGTAGAATAGTGTCATATGTATGTAAGTATGTGTAAAGGGAAATGATGCTGAATGAGAATGAAGAGTGGGAGGTATAATGACATATGAAAGTTCAACAAGTTCCCACAATTTTCTGTCAGCTATGAATGTGGCTTTGTGTTCATCTCTGTCTTTGATGCATATGTTGTTGTATCCCCATTGGAGATCAAGTTTGGTAAAGATAGTTGCACCTTTAAGTTTGTCAATAAATTCTGGAATAGGCAGTAAGGGATATTTGTTGGTGATGGCTCTTTCATTCAATCTCTGATAATCTTGATGCTAAGAGTGGCCTATTGGACAGTCTTAGGGAAGGTCTGATACAATAATACCCCTGGTAACAATGGAATGGATATGTGCTTGATAAATGTAGTAACTGTTCCTGATGATGATGAAGAGAGGAATCAATGA
This sequence comes from Albatrellus ellisii, assembly GCA_003314395.1. Classification (NCBI taxonomy): domain Eukaryota; kingdom Fungi; phylum Basidiomycota; class Agaricomycetes; order Russulales; family Albatrellaceae; genus Albatrellus; species Albatrellus ellisii. Next base: position 43,605 of record QLPN01008262.1, read on the forward strand.
GATAGTGATGAGGATTATACTACTGATGACTAAATGAGGATCCAGAGTGATGAGTTTAGGATGTCTTAGTGACACTTTTAAGTGACTTTAGAGATCTTAGACTTAGTTCTTAGAGTGAAGCGAGATGAGAAGCAAGCTTAGATCAAGCACAGTATAGGAGAATCTCTAGATTGTGAAGTTGACAAGACTGGAGTTTAAGACCACCAGTCTTTCAACTATTTATGCTAATCTAAGGTGCTAAGTATAGTAAAGTTGCACAGTAATGCACAGTATTGCACAGCAATACATGGTAATGTGCAGTAGTGCACAGTAAGTCACATCTGTTGTGTAAGTAATGTGACTTAGCCACAAGTGCAAAATGAACAGGATGTAAACAAAGATAAATAAAGAAGAGAAAGGAGAGTCCTTGCTAATTGTATAATAATAGTCCTTCACAAGCAAATGTTATAATAAATAAAGAGAGATAAAAGAGAAAAAGATAAGTCTTATATAGTACCTGGAGCTAAGCTCACACTTAAGTATGTAAATAATTAAGTACTATAAAAGAGAAAAGAAATATAAGTCCTTACTAAGTAAAGTGGAGCTAAGCTCACACTTGTAGTAATAATACTACACTTTACTAGTAAGTAAGATGAAAAATGAAAATGAAAAATGAAAAAACCATTATGAGGTGCCAAAGCAAGTGCCTTGTAACACTTGACAGGGACATAATTTGCCATCTTTTTCCAACAAAGAAGAAAGGAGCTGCCCAAGGAGAGTTTGATGGTCAGATGTATCCTTTCTTACAATTTTTGGATATGAATGTACTTCTTGTTGTTTGTTGTCAATAGGGTATGCTTTTCCAGCATATGGTTCTATTTTGGGTTTCAGATCAATTGCATGATCCCATGAATGTTGTTTGGGTAATCAGGTAGATGCTTCTTTGTTAAAGACTTTCCCTAGATTGTGGTAGTGGATTGGGACTAGATCCATTCCTTTTCCATTGCATTGGTTATTCACAGTGATTTGTGTGGATAGGGTTGTGTGGAATAAGTTTAGTCCATCTATTGTCCATTGATCTTCTATTTGGAATGGGAAATTGTCTCCTTCAGAAAACAGTGGTGTGATAGTTGTCATGGAGGTTTTACATTCTGATGGACATCATGAGAAGGAAACTGTGTCATTTGTCCAGTCAATATTTGGGTTATGCTGTCATGACTGGTCAGTTCCTAGGATATTGTCTTCTTTCCCCAAATTGGTTATATAGAATTTGTTTGTTCCTGTATGCAGTTCCAGAGACATATTCTTGATCTGTAGGGTGATATGACACATATTGCTAATAGTGGCCTATTTGACAGTCTTAGGGAAGGTTTGCAATAACTATTGTTGACACAGGATTTTGCTCTTTGCCCCAGCACCCACTCCCTACACTTACTTTACATAAGCATGGTCTGTGCACCACTCTCTTATGTATATAGGTATCAGATTAGGGACACTGATCATTAGTTGATCTACTTACATCACTCCCTCCCATTGCTTGTATCTACACTCCCTCATACTATATTCTGCACAATGCATGGGTTGTAACATCTCTTTCTGGGCTTTTGCCCCACATGCTTGCACCTTTCCCCTCTTGCCTCCTTGAATGGAGTGCCTTGGTCTCAGGTGACCATTGTACTGAACATCTGCATGTCAACAACTATAGCCCTGGTAACAAGGTAGTTGTTGTGCATGTCAATGACTAAACAAGGATCCAGTGTGATGAGTTTAGGATGTTGTAGTGACACTTAGTGACTTAGAGATCTTAGACTTAGTTCTTAGAGGTTGGAGGTGAGTTTAGGTCAAGTGCAGTATAGGAGAATCCCTAGATTACAAAGTTGACAAGACTGGGGTTTAAGACCACCGGCCCTGTCCCTACTTATACAAATTTGAGTGTCCTAAAGATAGTGCAACTTATAAGGTTCACAGATCAACAAAGATTGTGCTGCAATCAACAAAGTCATGTGACTAAGTATGCATCCATGAATAAGTAAGTAGCTCAGCCACAAGTGCAAGATGAACAAGAGGTAAACAAAGGTAAATAGAGATGACTGGAGTGAGTCCTTGCTAATGTATAATAATAGTCCTAGCAAGTAGATGTAGATAAATAAATAAAGATAAAAAGGAGATAAGTCTTTATAGTACTCAGAGCTAAGCTCACACTCTAGTAAGTATATACTAAAGTACTATAAGACAATAAGGGATAGAGTCCTTACAATAAGTTTGAGGTATCCTCAGCTGCAGTAGAGTACTACACTTATTGTAAGTAAGATAAAAGAAAAGGAAAAAGAAAAAGAAAAAAAAACATTATGAGGTGACTAGGCAAGTGCCTTGTCACAGTAGGATGGGGGAAGTGAGATGATGATGGCAATGGCAATGAGTTTTTTGTTGAGTTGCTGCCTGAGTGAGGAGTGTGTGTGTGCAGTGCACACCATTGTGTTGACTTGTGGTTTGAGGGGGGTGTCATCAGATAGAGTGCTGCAGAATAGCTCACTGATCAAGTAAGCTATTTTCTGCTCCCCTTCCCTTTGTATTGCAACATCAACTTCTCCCAAGCATCTTTTGCTGCTATTGCACATAGCATGGTGGTGAGAGGCTCATCACTGAGCATCAACATGATTTGTGTGCATGCATCACCATTGCAATTGACCCAGTCATCATAGTCAGGTGATGTGTTGGCCAGAGCCTTATCAGATGTGCTGATGATAGGCCAGAGTCCATGCACTTGAAGAACCATTTCAACACAAAATTTCCAGAAGGTGAAATTTTCACCATTTTCTGCAAGAAAAGGTATACCATAGAGCTTGCTTGAGGCTTTTGCATTTGAGCTCACCACAGCACCCACCATTGTGGTGGTGCTTCCAGTTGCTGGTGTGGGAGTCTTGCTTGTTGAGGCTGCTGCTGACATGGTGTGTGAAGTGTGGGGGTGTGAGTTTGTCTCCAAGGTGCTTGCTCAGTTTTGATAGACCTCAGGTCTCATAATCTATTGAAGGAGGTTGCTTGGAAAGAGCACAGCCAATTGTAGAAAGAAGAGAATATATTCTATAGGTGGAAATAGTGAGAAAACATAAAATGCAAACAGTGTAGCAAGGAGTACTGACCTCAGTCTCTTCATTGAAGACTGAGGGAAAAGAAACTATGTGAGGGAAAGTTTTCTGTAAAGTAGGGTCCATCTGTATCATCCCTGAGTCCCACAAGAGGTCTGTGCAGCATGTCACACTATTTGTGCTGTTGCACCATCACACATTGCTGTAAACTCCAACATGTAGCATGCATTGGTCTAGTCCTGGATCTCATCCACATCCCCAACCTGCACAGTGGCATATTGGACAGTCTTAGGGAATGTTTGTGATAAATATACCCCTGGTAACAAGGTAGTTGTTGTGTGCTTATATCATGTAGTGAATATTCCTGATGATGATATAGAGAGGGATCAATGAGATAGTGATGAGGATGATGCCACCAATGACTAAATGAGGACCCAGAGTGACAGGTTTAGGATGTCTTAGCAACACTTAGAGTGACTTAGAGATCTTAGACTTAATGAAGTGAGTTTATAATGAGCTTAGATCAAGCACAGTATAAGAGAATCCCTAGATTGTGAAGTTGACAAGACTGGGGTTTAAGACCGCCAGTCTTTCAACTACTTATACTAACTAGTGTAAAAACCTGTTGCGTTGCAACATGGAGTAATAGGACAGCATCTGAGAAAGTATACATAGGTTATTGCAACAGAACCCATTTACAGATTGATTCCAATCTACATTATAACTGTTAAACATCCATGTGTGCATCTACCTACATTCGATTCAGCTTCTCTCCCTCTACCTACACACACACATACTTCTTGTACATACTCAATACATACACATTACATATCCACTATCCCCCAGACTACCTTTACCCCCCCCCACTCCTACTCTGAGCTCCACATACTTCTCCAGGACAATGCATGTCCCTCCCACATATGGAGCTCCTTATACTTTATTACTGCTCTCTGCTCAAACTGTATCTTGTGGACACTACTTAAGATAGACACCCCACTATACAACCTCCTCAGACATCATACTTCCAGTCTGAGTGAGTAGTCTCCACTTTCACAGTCTCATCTTCTCACTCTATCCTGCAG
>QLPN01008264.1:0-58146 GCA_003314395.1 Albatrellus ellisii
TCCGCCTTTGCTTTTGTTCCTCGCTCTCTATGCGCACTGACGACCGCCGAGTGTCCTTCTTGAACTGCGAAGGGGGTACTGGCGAAGAGGTACTAGTATGCGAACGCTTGAGAGAGTCCAGGTCGATCTCATGTCCAGACGAATCCCGAATTGAAATTTTTTTCCCGGGTACAAATGCACTCGCGTTCGTGTTCAAACGCGCGCTCCCGAGACTGGGACCGGATGCCGCGGAGGGTGTCGGCGGAGGGGAGGTTATGTTTGGAGGCGGGCCGTGCGGCACGGGGACGGCATGTGTAGGTGTAGGCGTGCCCGGAACTTGGAGTGGTGGTGGAGGATTTCGGGGGGACATCGGCATGCCAGTCGGCGGAGGTCCGGGAGGTGGAGGGTGGTGTGGAGGATGGTGTGGCGGCGGTAGGGAGTGTGGCATCCATTGCGGGGAATAGGGGAGAAATTGCTCCGGAGGCATGCCAGGAACATAAGAGGAATACTGCATATAACCAGTCAGCTCATTCGCCCCCTTGCAAATAACGTACGCGTACGTACGTAGTATGGACTAGGCCACATTGTGTTTGGAGGCATCCCACCAGGTTGTCCGGGATGAGGGTGGGAAGTGAGACGTGGGCTGGGCATCGCAGCAGGCATGGCATTTGGACCACCATTTGGACCGCCTGAGCCTGTCTGGGGCCGTCCACTAACGCCAACACCGCCGCTAGTCCCATTAACCATGGGACGACTATAAGAGGGAGATCGTGGAGGGCCGCCACCATTATTGCCATTCTGGCCTTGACCTCTCATGCCAGCAGGGGCATATGATGAGTGCGCATAGTGCTGACCTTGATTAGGCGGTTGATGTGACTGAGAAGGGAGGGAGGATGGTCGGATTGCAGGAGAAGCGGCATCTGAGGGAGGTGTTGAGGTCGTCGAAGGACCTTGGAACATCTTCGCGATGTCCTTTTTGTCAATCTTCGGAACAGGTGATGGAGCAGATGGCGTCACTGAAGACGCAGTTTGCGAAGCCACCTGCGATATAGGTGAGGGCCGACTCGTGAATGCGGTCTTGTTTGAGGCGGATGAAGCGCCATTTTGGACAGTCACAGTGCCAAATGATCTCACACCTTCAGATTTGATTGGTGGTGCAGAGGCCGGAGACGATGATATTGGCGCTGCTGCGTCGTCTATTGAGCCGAATGATACAGAGGAGCCTGATAACGGTCAGTGGGTGTAGTACTCGGATTTTTGTGGGAACATACCGGGTTTAACGGCGCCTACACTGTTGCGCGACACGCTGACACCATCCTTGATTGACACCCCTTGGCCGAGAGCGCTTGGTCGTCGAGAGTGGTTCGCATGTGTGTTCGTGGGGATGGTTGGAGTAATAGGTGTCGTGGGAGCGGGTGATTGTGAGCGAGATGAGGACGCTGTAGAGGAACTTTGTGGCGGGCCCTTGGCCCAAGCGGACCGAGTTGGAAGCTGGGGAGGAAACTTCGTAGATGCGGTAGAGGATTTGCTCATTCTGCAAGACGATGATACGTTAGTACAGCCAGACAAAGGCACAGTACGTCCTAGAAGAAGAGCGTTGCCACGAGCTGCAAGAAAATGACCGGGGAACCAACTGTGGAATTTCGCCAGCTCCACCGTCCAGTCACCATTCAGCTGCACTGATGGGCGAAAGGATTGCGTTCAAGTGCGAGGTCTCCTATGGCTGGCGGTCCACAGGAGGGAAGGTAATGGGCAGGAGACACATTGCCAACCACTGTTTGGTTGATAGTAATGGACAGGCCAAAGACATCGGTCCCATCGCAGAAAGCGCACAGGAGTAGGGATGGGAGAGGAGACAAATACTCACGAACTAGCAAAAATGGACAGAAGAAAGGAAATATGATTTTGTGGAGAGGGGAGATTGTAAGGATCTGTGCGCGTGCGTGGATGGGTCTTTTCGAAAAATGACCTGCCAGCAGGCGAAGATAGTAGCAAGGGGAGGTGGGAGGTGGTGGAAGGGAAAGAGGATGGACGACGATAGTCCAATCCAAGTCAGTCCTAGTCGTGAAGGACGATGACGGACAACTCAAAAAGCCTCCCGCCATTTCTCAAAAATCATCCCTTCAGCTCCCCTGCCACCCCAGGTTACGTCACCCATCCCTCCCGCACTGCGGATCCCACACAATGGGACCCCGCACACCCACTGAACAACGCCACGCTCTTCCCGTTGTCTGGCGCCAATTACTCATAAAATTGCCTCTCTTCCCGCTAGCGATGCGTGTTTGCAACGCGGCCTTCCTTTAATCCTACACTAACTTTGACGTGGCAGCTCCTCAGGTTATCAGGCGCACTCTCAACGCTTGTTTCTTTACTTGCTCGCTTCTGTGACCATACACATCCTTTGATCGAGCATGGAATTTCAAACTATTGACATTAGTAGCCATTTTTGGCCACACACATCCCGGAAAACATCGTACTTACAGCAATAAGTTCAGCTCTGAATCACATGCGGACCGCCCTGTACGTACAGACATCGTGGCAATCGTTCGGAACCTTTGGACGACGAAGCTTGAGGCAAAAGAGGTTCAAATCGTGGTGAAGAAGTTAAAGTTCACTCACACGGGTAAACATGGGACGACTGACTCTTGAAATTTTTAGATAAACTAGCTACTGCTAGTACAGAGACTATTGTACTGTGACTCGTCAATTATGTCTGCCTCCCTAATGTTTAACTCGAAATGGCGCTCTGTGTGCTCTGCTCAGGATTACTCTCCTCGATGTCCCAGTCAAACATGTCTTGAATATTTCAGAACAGGTACGTAGGCATCATTGTTGTTGTTAAAATACATGTAAGAATAAAACGTGGTACTGGACAACGTAGACATGTGTTTGTGAGAAGAATCAGAGACAACTTCTGTGTTTTACGTTGAGAGTTGAGTTGGAGATTGTTAGGAAACAATTGATATGTGCGCCACTATGTCCAAATGCAGGGCATGTCAATTGTGTGGGATGTAACAATGAGAGTGATAGTTGGATACTTGCAGAAATATAGCATTTGTGGATGTGGCAAGGATAGAACAATGCCTTCCACAAGGCAGTGATTAATGCTGACGCAGACGAGAGACTATTCAACCAACGTCAATACAGCCTGTGCTGTACTTTTGTGGCAACTCCCATCAGTTTTCCCCTGCTTCAGGTGAGAAGAGGCGTGTTGTACTATCCAATGTCAAGCGACGAACTCCGAGAACAGGACTCATATATGAACAATTCTCATCTTACGTCGGCACTACTGTATATTGTCCATCCGGTAACACAATACAAGGTCAAAGACTTGCCAAGTTGAAACAAAGCCAAAAGCAACTGGGGCTAGTTCTTGTGACATAACGTCAAGGCTTAGCTCATGTTGCAAAAGAAACATCCTGAAGAACTGAGTTCCGCAGATGTTGTCGAGCTCAAATAATACCCCTGCCCTCTGTAAAGTTAGATCATACGCGCGCCACAAAGTCAGTCTAGAAAAGAACGTGTTACCTATCGAGCCAGCCACGGATACATTCGAGATGTCACAATGTCTTTGCGGAGCTGGCTACAGCAACACAACATATGTAACTTGAACTAAAGCAGCCAGGAATCACTTGATCAGTTTGTTTAGTAGGAACACTGTGCCCCCAGGTTTCGCACGCATCTCGAGTGTGCAGCCACAATAATTGTTTGGCAAGTGTACAGCTACCAAGGCAATAGCTTACATAAAAAAAGGCGACTTCATGAGCTTTCCCAGGGATGATTAGATAATTATGTGCTTACTCAAGAGTTTGAGTAAGCGGAGAGCTTAATGATGATATCTAAACTCCGTAGGTATTTATACGTATGATGGATGCAACGCAATCACATGTGATCCAAACATACAATGGAATAATGGAAAGTGGCAACAGAAAAAACGAAGCAGATGTCCTCCCAAATTGGACGCTGCTCGGACTTCGTTTGATCCTCTCATCAAATAGAGTATTTTGGATGATGAAATTATGTCTAGTCTCCTTCACAGACCTTGATTTACATACAATGTTCTGCCGCAGAAGTGGTGTCAGGTCTACACGGTCGTCGAAATAGCAGATGGCGCACAAAAAGTGAGACGGCCTAGATATTAGGGTACAGTATTAGGAGCTCATGCAGGGAAAACAGGATAGAGTGGCGGATCATCTTCCCGCGCAGGCCGCGCAGAGCCACGTCTATTAGTTCACGCATCTGGTCCTTCAAGCTTCACGCCTTCGGGATCTGGGGTTCCTTCGCCGTGCGAACTCCCCCACCTGCGGGTGATGCTCTGGTATGGAGGTCCGGTGAACGTATCCAAACTCAGCAGCGGACGACCGACCTCTTGCGGCGGTGTAGTACCGTCATCACAAGAGACCTATCGGCCATGTGTGTGCTGTATGAAGCCTGCGTCCTCGTTTCTTTCCCACCTGAACCTATCTAATCAGTTTCGAGGCCTAGTGGAGGGAGCTTACGGAGGCTATCACGCAGGATAGGGAGTAACCGAAAGCGATATCGCTCTTGACCGCAGTGGCTAAAGCAATCGTGATGGAAACCTGCTGCAAGTTATGTTAAGTCTGAACTACTGTGAGAGAGGAGATTCGGGTCGGAACTAAAAGGAAGACCTAACCTTAAATTAGAATTGGGGTGTGCCTTGCTTGATTGCCTCAATATAATTGGTGCATCCTCGACTGACCCGATAACCACCATCTCCTCTTCTTCCCGTTACCTCTTGGCTCGCCTTTCCATCTATCGCTTCCCGAAGCGCTCCGGGAGACTGACGGACCTGCTCTTCACTCTATACCATCATGAACCCGGGTGCAAAACCTCACAAGAACACACTCACAATTTCCCTGACCGAGTCCGTGGTGTTTCTGCGCTCTGTAGATATCGCTGGTAGAAGACACTCAGCTAATGACGGCCCCCCTGCCTTCCTTCGCGGCCTCCTGACTCTCAATTTAGTAAAGCCTACGAGAATCACCAGCATCGAGATAGAATTACAAGGCAAAACATTAACAGCATTGCCCGATGGTGTGTGGTATACAAAAATCGTTTGTGCTAACTTCTATAAGCTTCATCTTTCGGCGTGATCTAGGTACCGGTTCGCGACGCGCCGATTTGACCGAGGAGCATCAGATATTCTCGGCAACCCAGGTCTTCTTCCGCGCCCCCACTACACCTTCATCTAGCTCACGGCGCGCGCTCTCACTGGGTCCTGGGCTGACATATTATCGCGACGAGGTTGAACATTCTGATTCTCTGACCGACAACGACCACGATAGCGCGCCTTCTTACTCCTCTGTTTTGGCGGACAGCCTCGCCTATACAGACAATGCTATCAACAACCGCCCCCGACCACGCAGACCACGCAGTGCTGACCACTCTGTCCATCAGCGTGAGCCCGTCGCGCACCGCAGCACTTCGTCTTCGCCGCATACACCCACCGCTCACACAGACTCGCCAGAGTCGCCTCTCACACCGCACAGCGCAGCCTCATCCATGAGCCAGATCGTACCGGTTCACGACATGGACCGCTCCCCATCTCGTACGTTTTCCCTACACCCGTACTTCGCGTGTCCTTCCTGACTACCGCTTTTGCTGGGTGCTTTTCGCAATTGCATCATCATGACTTGAGTGTGCAGGTCCACCCTCAGTCTCTCGACAAACTCTCCTGACGCCGACATCCTCGAGGAGCTTCCCTTTGAGCATTGACACCCCTCTGCCGCACAGAGTTAGCTTTGAAGGCGAGCACCTACCTGTTCATACGCTCAACTCGACACAAGCAGTATGCCACGCATCGCCAGTCGCAGGTCCCTCCACCGCCGGGCCGAGCCGCGAGAACGCAGTCGAGGATGATCATATCAACGAGCGCGGGCGCAAGGGCTCGCGCTTCAGTTTCGCGGCGGTATCCAATGTCATCGACGCGGTGAAGGAGCGTGTGCATCTGAGCGTTCCGCTGAATCCTCGGGGGCGCAGCGTCGATATGGCTACGGTTGGCGATGCCAGCCGGGGAATGATGGCTGACAAGGGCAAGGAGAGAGAGGGAAATCACACAGGGCCACAAAATTCACAAGGGAACATGAAAGAGCGATGGGCGTTCTCCAGGGTCGTGGAAGTCCGTGGACGCGAGGAAGAGCACAAGGAATTTGGGGATGGCTGGCAGGAGTTCAAGAAAGGTGTCGTTTCCCGTTCCATGCTCACACATCAGCTATATGTGCTTTAGCTAACGTGAAACACCAGGCACGTACACGTTCCCAATATCTTTTTCGATCCCACCCAACATGCCACCCACGCTGGAGTGCGATCAAGGCTCCCTGTCGTGGCGGCTCAAGGCGCAGGTCCACCGTCCGGGCGCGTTCACGAGCAAGCTGACCGCGACCTGCGGGGTGGTGCTCGTTGCATCGCCTTGCGAGGAAGACATACAGGGTACAGAGAACACGATTATCGAGCGCCTCTGGGATGATCAGTTGCAATACCTCATATCCGTCTCTGGGCGCATGTTCCACATCGGTGGCACTGTCCCCGTGCAGATAACCTTCCTTCCCATGGCGAAAATGAAGATCCACCAGATCAACTTTGTGCTCGAAGGTCCGTTATCCCTCTCCTCATTCTGCCCCATGCACTGACCCCTGTCGGTGTACGACAGAGCGTATAGACTACTCCGCTCACATGCGGCGCGTTGTGCGCAACGACGTCATGTCCCGCCATGTCTTGCTCGCGCTCAAGCCCAACTTCCCCAGGGGCGACAGGACCCACAACCCGCCCGCGCTGCTCCCGCTCGACCCTGACGACCCGCACGCGTTCGAGCGCTCGCCGCTGCACCAGTATGCAGGTGCAGATGGCGACGCAGACACATCCGATGCTATGTCGCAGCTGCTGGGGCCTGGCCCGTGGATGCTGCACGCGTTGCTCCCACTGCCGAGCGCGTGCAGCGAGCTGCACTTTACAAACAACAACAAGCGGAGCAACATCCAGATTCAGCACAGGCTCATGATCGCGGTACGCGTCACACGCGGCGACGACACGCACACCGACGCGCGCACGGGCCAGCGCAAGATGTTCGACATCGTCATGCAGATCCCCGTGCACATACTCTCGGTGCGTCCTCTCTAACCCGTGCTGTGTGTAGAGCCGCTCACGCATCGTGTGCTTTGTACGTCCAGTGTCTGTGCAATGCCGAGCACACCGCGCTCCCGCGATACACCGTGGCGCCCGACCTCGCCGTAGGTACTGACAGCCGTGTGTGCGCGTGCCCTACGCGGCACCGCGAGCACACGGCCGTGATGGACCTGCCGGAGCTGCCATCGCTCGAGCGCACGACGTCTTCTGTGTCGTCACAGGATGCTCTTGCCTGTAACGCGCATTCCCCCGTGTCGTCATACGACCGCAATGTGGTGTTCGAGCGGCTCATCACTGGCCAGCAGAGCGAGCGCGGCGAGGCTCCCCCGGCCTACGACGCTCCAGGGACCGTGCGGTTGGCGGTTTGATTGCGAAACTCTATGGACTTCTTCCGGACAGGCTCGGGTTGTGCGGGGTGATATGCATATATTTGGCCACTTACTTGACTGAGGTGTTTTTCTGTTGTATGATTTGCTGGTTATGCTTATCACATTTTTCATATAATTGCATGTACGCACGTTCTCATTACAGCGTTAGCACTTTTGCTTCACTGGAATATCTGTGTTGTCGGGGAGCTTTGGGGGTTGCGAGAGCTTAGGTCGTGGACATCGCTGTCAACTGGTGCACACGACTGGCTGCATGAAAGGATCCAAGATTGTAGATGCCATTAAAGATGTGCTGAGGAAGAGATGAGATGAGATGGGTGGGGTAATGTAAGTACAGTATCAGCTGCATGCCCGGGGGAATAAATTAGTCTACATTGTGTTGCGTCAATGAACAATGAACGGTCGTCGCCCACAATCGTGCCTGGTCCCGCACCGGTCGAGTTTTAGTCGTCGCTGCAAGACAGAACACGTCAGTACGTCGAGCGCAGACCACACGAGAGGACAGACAACGCACTCCGCCGTCTCGCGCCGCAGGAACGCCTCGATCGCCGCAGAGAACGCCGCGAACGCGATACCGCCACCGACGACCGCCCTCGGGCCCGACTTGCGCGCCAGGACGCCGCCCGCGACGAATCCCGAGAACACGTGGTTCCACATGTCGTCGCGCGCACGATACTGCCACAACGCACCATGACTCAGCCTCCGTGTCCATAACGAAAAAAAGAAAGAAAAAAAAAAAAAGGACGGGACAGGACAGGACACGTACCGACTCGACGACGCACTCGATACCAGAGTACAGCGCCCCGACCTTGCCGAAGCCCCTCCCGGTACGCCACATCCCGCGACCCATGTCCTTGAACAGCTCCGCGGTCTTTTGCCGGTTGTTCAGCGCGGCGGGTGTCGACTGGCGCAGCACCGGGTCCTCGTATGCGAACGATGCGGACATCAGGGAGAAGAAGGCGCCCATGCCGAAGCCTGCGGCACTGCTCGTCAGCGTCGTGCGGGGTGGAGGGGGAGGGGGGGGAGCATACCCATGGCACCGGTCATGATGACCTTGGCGATGCAGGACTCGGAGCCCGCCTTCATGTACCCTTCGTACTTCTTCATCTGGAGGTACTGTTCGCGCTCATTCTCTGCGATGCCTGGCGGGAGCGGCTCCTTTCCCGCCGGGTAGGGAGGCGGGACGAGCGGAGGCGGCATCTTAGTTTTGTGGAAGGGTGTGAGTGACAACAGACTCTGACCATCTTTTTCTTCACTTGACAACTCAACTTTCTCTCTGATTATGTAATCAACCTCCCCAGCTTTTATTATTATTTACATCGATGCCTAGTTTGGGAAATAGGCGCTCGTTTCCCCGAGCAGTGTATATACTGCGTTTATGCTAGTTGCCGCTGGCAGCTGGTGAAATTCATCAAACAAGGCAGGGAAAGCAAGTCCTATATTAAGTCTAGCGGGCGCCGACGTGCAGGACCTGCGCATGCCTGCGCGCGGACGGTGACAACGCGGCGAAGGGGAGGCCGACAGGAAACCGCATAGGATGGGTAACATACAATAATTTGTTGTTCGCTACAAGGTTTGTGGGCGACAGCCTGCGGTACGAGGCCTGCATGGATGACGAGCCTGTGCAACTTGCATTGCAGGCAGGCACGTATGGATTTAGACACCAGTTAGATGCCCATTACTCCGATATCGTCATGCAGCACGTATATCACCGTCGACGTGCAACCTGTGTTGTCCAGGGCGTGTCCAAAGCCTCGGATGACGGCGGTTAACGGAGAGCGGCCATCGGGTCTGGGAGCCGGCGCACGCACTTGAACGCCGGGTCTCGCTGCACTACAACGGTTCCATACATGCGCTGTGACGTACCTTCTTTCCAAAGACGTCCTGGTTTGCACCAGACTAAGCACGACTGTGGGAGCAGCAGGTATGGCGATGTTTTGAGCAGAGGTGGGGTGGGAAGTAAGTATATGTATATGACTCCAGACTATCCTTCTCATTGAATGCGACCGACGTACCGTGCCCTAGACCATCCAGGACACCAGCATCACGCAGCACGTTCTCTCGTCTCTACCGGACCCGCCTGTCGAGGCACTCCTCATGCACGTTGAAGTACCTGCGCGCGGGGATGTCAGCGTGCACAGGCGGCGTGGCAGAGGACGAACAAGCAACATAGACACGCACCGGACAACATCGCCCACGGCCCTGCAGTTGCCCACGCCACCGTCCTCCCAGCGCACGACCCAGCGGCCACACACACGGCCGTGCCCATCGCGGGTCTCCGCAACGGTCTCCTCGGCGCCGGGGCGGACGGCGGAGGCCTCGGCGGGGGGCAGCTGGACGGCGGAGGCGAGCTCCCAGCGGGCGAAGGGGCGGGAGGTATCGACGAGAAAGGCGGGGTCGTACACGCGCGTGTCGCGCGGGCGGAGTGCAAGGGTAAGCGTGCGCATCTCGAGCACGTCGGGGCTGTCCGCGGGCATCGGCGCGGTGGGGGTGTCGGGGCGGATGGAGCGCAGGGCGGTGACGTAGGGGCGGCCGCACCAGGCGACGAGGGCGGTGGAGACGGCGCTGGTGGCGACTGCGGTGCCGGCGAGGGCGGCACGTGCGGACAAGGGTAGGGACGACTCCACGACGAACATGAAGGGGTAGATAGTGGTGGTGACGGCGAGGGATGAGAGGGAGAAGACCTTCAGGCGGATGAAAGTGCGTGCCAGCGGGCCACGGTAGATGACATCAGGGTCGGCATTGTCGAAGGGCGGGGGCGACGGGGACGCTGGAGGAGATGTCGGGGCAGTGGTGGGGTCGGCATGTATATGGCGGGCGCGGATGGGGAGGGATGGGAAAACTGATATTGGAGGGTGGGGAAGAGCGCGTAGAGAGAGACGAGCAGAGAGGAGGGCCATTCTTGTCGAGAGAGTAGGAGTGGCGGGTATAAGTGGCGGGCGTCGGCAACGCTTCCGCTGGCATGACGCGTACTGACTTCTCCGGCTGGGTGCTGTATATAAAAATAATGTTTGCATAATGCGGCGGCACGCTTGGACGACACCTGACTCTTGCCACTCTTCTCGTCATCATGGACGTCCCAATCTACTACCCCAAAGCCGAGTTCATCGAAACGGTGCGCCTGCTGCTCCTCCCCGCAACTCCAGTCCCACCACCGACACGTCTCCAATCCAGGACACCGGCAACAAAGTCTCGCGCCGCGCTACCATCGCAGGCCCACAGAACATCATCCTCGGCGGCAAGACCATCATCTCCAGCGGCGCCATCATCCGCGGCGACCTCAAGCGCACCGGCCCCGGCCACGCCGTCGTCATCTCCCTCGGCCGCTACTGCCTCGTCGGCGAGGGCTGCGTCATGCGGTGCGTGCTCTCCCCGCCCCGTCCCCCCTTCGCGTCACCCGAGCCCCTGCCAGGCCTCCATATAAAACCTACCGCGGCAACTTCAACTACTACCCCATGAAAATCGGCGACCACGTCCACATCGACGCCAACACCGTCGTGGAGGCCGCAACCATCGGGAACCACGTCGTGATCGGGCGGAACTGCGTCATCGTGCGTGTCGCTTCTCCATCGCTGCGCTATCTGCGTGTTCTCGCGCCGCACGGCTGACTGGGCCTGTGTGTGTAGGGCAAGTTCACCATCATCAAGGACTGCGCCAGGATTGCCGACAACACCATCGTCCCGCCGAACACTGTCATCCCCGCGCTCTCGCTGTTCTCCGGCTCGCCAGGTGCGCGCATGTCTCGGGCTCAGCTTTGTCTGTGCTGATGTTCACCGTCTCCGATACATGGCACTAGGTCGGTTCGTCGAGGACTTGCCCGAGTCGACACAAGAAATGGTCGAGTCGCATACGAAGCAATATTATACGCGCTTCCAGCCGCTGGAGCGATGACGACTAGCGCAATAGTGCTCTGTATGACGGTCAACCACGTTACGAATCTGGGTTAGTCGCTGCGGTGTTGCATTACTGCGTTTAGTGAGTGAGTTGATGCTATTCATCGGTCGGATATGATGCGAAAAATTACGCAGAACATGACGTGACGCATTTGAGGCTTCTTGTGGAGGCCTCAAACTATGTTTTTCATCTGATCCTTTATCAAACAAACAATAATCTGTGTCTTGCTCACGCGGATCTCACCACTTTTGTCAAAACAGTCCTCGTCCTACTCACCAGCACATTGCCAAGCTGATCGTAAAACCTCAAAACGCAGCAGCCGTTTTCGTTGGTCTGGTGGCAGTGTGCAGATGTGACGAGCTGTGTTGTGATGCTTTCCACTCTCTTACCACGAGGACTTGGTCCGCTTCTTCGTTCACTTGTAGACTCTCCACTCAGTGTCGCATATTCATTGACTTTGAGCATACGACTCATTATCATCGCGTTGCCGTCAGAAGACACGGCCTGGTGAGTCACTGTGTTGTAAACAAATATCGCCCTGCAATCGTCACGTCGAACCAAGGTTTTATTATTATTACGGTGGGAGCCTCACAGACAACACAGGAAGCCGGCTCATTACTCGCCGTGATGCCTATACACGCGCACAAGATCATAGGCGCAGCATATGCACAAAGGGATGCCAAACACCTTTTATATTAATTCCACTTGACCAGCCCATTTTTCCTTCTCATCTGAAGTTTTCGGGAGGTCATCCGGCATCGTCAGCCCGGCGCCGTCAAGAGTGGAGCCTCGACCTTCCGCGAGCACGAGAGGAGGAACACCCACTCTATCCGCGACCCGCCGATACTTTTCTCCACACATGACAATAAACACCCTGTGGGACCCAACTTTTAACGCTGTCCAGGTCCTGGTGCCCATATCGGTGCCCATCAACTCGCATCGTACGTCCATTCGTCAAGTCCGGCCGGCCCTAATAGTGCAGTATCAGAAAATGTACCGTACAGCATCCGAAAAAAAAAAAAAACAGTTCTTTCAAATGAATGCCTCCACTCGCTGCGTCGATATTGATGTGCGCGCATTTTAAGCCCCAGCCACGATCTGTCTTGTGGTCGGGGCAGCTTGGATTCATAGACCATATTTTTGACACAAGTTCGTAGTAGCCTACCGGAATCACTTGGTCCTTACAATCTGACAATGATGAGATTCTGTAGTAGTGAGCTGGTGCTGCTTTCAAGTGTGCTTCGACTAGGCCAATACACAGTGCTGGCAGCAGATCAAGAGCGACACGAAAAGGACTACAGTGCCCACCCGGTATTTCACAGAATGGCCACCTGGTGCATCATGTGCTTGCCAATACAGTTCAGAAAGTTTGGCAACTGAGCGAACAGTTGAAATTACCGCTATTGTCACCAGGCACAAAACTGAAAAATCAATCCAACTTTCACATTCTGGGATTCCAATAGCATCGTCGAATTATGCAGGTGGAACCATGGAGTAAAATCGACCATGCCAATGACAAAGATACTGAGGGGTGATGTGAGGGATGTAATAAACAATATAAGGTGATGGGATGAGCGACATAGGACGTGAGTATTGTAGTGGTCATAGCGTGAAGTACTTTTATGATCTAGGGGTGTCCGTCGTGCGGCGAAAGCAAGATGCAGCAAACAATAACATGTAGCGGATGTGCAAGAACAGGAAGAGATACAGGAGACTAATCCTTCTTTTCTTTGTCTTGACTGCCCTCTGATGGTGAGGCGTTCTCCTCCGCATTGCGCTTCTCGTATACCTTCTGGAAAAGACCTAGCGAAGCTTGCTGAGTCTCATTGATCTTCTCACGGATCGTGTCGGCGACAATGGACTCATCCCCGGACTGGCCTTTGGCCGCAAGTTCACGAAGCTCAGCAACAAGCTTTGTAACTTTGTCCTTTTCCGCAGCATCCAGTTGATCCTTGAACTCGGTCATGGCTAAAAAGACAGCCGATTAGAATGTAATATCACCATTGGAAACGGATCGCTCGCACCCTTCTCGGTGTCAGAACAGACAGACTCTGCTTTGTTAGCCTCCTCGATGACATCACGACGAGACTTGTCGGCTTCCGCATATTGCTCGGCATCGGCCACCATGCGTTCAATGTCCTTATCACTCAAACCAGAGGACGACGCAATGGTCATTGATTGATCCTTGTTCGTCGCCTTGTCCTTTGCGGTTACATGGACAATACCGTCTATGATACACGTTCAATCAGGATATCGTGAAGTAGATACACAGACCAACATACCGGCATCGATGTCGAACGTGATCTCAATCTGAGGAACGCCCTTGTGCGCGGGAGGAATGCCAACCAGGTTGAAATTCCCAAGGAGCTTGTTGTCTCGAACCAATTCGCGCTCTCCTTGGTATATCTTCACCTCAATGGCCGTCTGGCCATCCGCAGCTGTGGAAAATACTTGAGACTTCTTCGTCGGAATAGTGGTGTTGCGAGCGATAAGCTTCGTCATGATACCACCAAGAGTCTCGATACCTTCATTGACACGGATTAGAACGGAGAATATAAATACGAAATGTAGCATACCCAGCGACAGAGGCGTTACGTCGAGAAGCAAGATATCAGTGACATTGCCTGCCAAAACACCACCTTGAATTGAGGCACCGATAGCAACAGCTTCATCAGGGTTGACACCCTTAGATGGCTCCCGTCCGAATATGCCTTTCACAGTATCGACCACCCGAGGCATACGGGTCATACCTCCAACGAGGATAACCTCGTTGATCTCAGAAGCCTTGATGCCAGCGTCCACCAATGCCTTCTTACAAGGTTCCACAGTACGCTGAATGAGAGGATTGGTGAGAGACTCAAATTGCGATCGCATGAGTTTGAGGTTGATATGTTTGGGCCCAGATGCATCCGCCGTGATGAATGGGAGATTGACTTCGGTCTGGGACGTCGAAGACAATTCAATCTTCGCCTTCTCTGCTGCCTCACGAATGCGCTGAATGGCCATGCGGTCTTCACTGAGATCTATACCACTCTCCTTCTTGAACTCTGCAAGAAGATAGTTGACCAAGGAAATGTCAAAATCTTCACCTCCGAGATGCGTGTCACCGTTGGTCGACTTTACTTCAAATACACCCTTTTGCATCTCCAAGACGGAGATATCAAAGGTCCCTCCTCCCAGGTCGTATACGGCAATCACTGAGTTGTCTGACCGATCTAAACCGTAAGCCAGAGCAGCTGCAGTGGGCTCATTGATGACGCGCAGCACGTCCAATCCCGCAATTTGACCTGCATCCTTTGTGGCTTGCCTTTGCGCATCATTGAAATAGGCAGGAACAGTGACAACGGCGTGACTGCACGAAAACATGAATAAATAACGTGCGGTAGCGCAATGCGACCACTCACTTAATTTTCTTGTTCAAAAATTGCTCTGCCGTGGAACGCATCTTCCCTAAAACCATAGAGGACAACTCCTCCGCCGACTGGACAACAGACGTCAACATCGAGGGGACATACACAATACCACAACCTACGAATTGTTGCGCCTTGCCATCGACGTCGACCTGCACCGCTGGTCGGTTATCAGACTTTGGCACAACCTTGAAAGGCCTAAAAACAAGAATGAGCACATGGCGGAGAACACTACAACGCATTTTTACCAATGCTTGATGTCTTCCTGAACCTCCTTGTCAGTAAACTTGCGCCCGATCAAACGCTTAAAAGCGAAAACCGTGTTTTGGGCGTTGACCACAGCTTGACGCTTCGCTGGCAGACCGACTAGGCGCTCTCCGTGTTTCGTAAACGCAACAACAGAAGGAGTCGTGCGAGCACCTTCTGCGTTCTCAATCACACGAGAGGTCTTGCCTTCCATGACGGACACGCAGGAGTTCGTCGTCCCCAAGTCGATGCCGATTACCGGGCCTGAAAGTACCCCAGTCAGCGGCTGCTGGTAACGTACACAACTCGGGGCCTTACCATTGATCTTGGTGTTCATGTTTCTCGCAATCAGCGACCGTGGAAGGCGCTACGTCACGAACAAACATCAGTGTGCGGATGATACACAGTGAGTGTGAAAAAAGAGCACGTACAGCAAAACGCCCTGTGCGAGCGACACCCAGTCGACATGAAGAGACAGAGTAGCGTATGCATTGTCCGGTGAAAGAGGAAGACATGGCGAGTGAGGTGGAAGATGGTCAAGAGAAGCCACCTCAGAAATCCGAAATTTTAGTAAGTTGCTGTATTACGTAACATGGTCCCGTGATCCAATTCAACTCGAATTTTCCGGAAAGCGGCGACCGCCAAGATCCTTCGCTTATTTACTTCCGTTGCCGACTGACTGAAATTGCGACACAGTTCCCTCTGGCACGTAACCCGTAGCACAAGCCACTGCTTCTAGTTTATTCGTGCTTTATTCAAGAGGCTTCATTATCTCACAAAAGCGATGGCATGATATATTTTTCAGCCAGCCCAGGTAAAGTAAATACAGTACTGTAAGATATTCAACGTTGATTATGTAAACACCTCACGCGGTTGTCATGCCGCGATACATACGCGGCTTTACTGCGCGGCCTTCGCCCACGTCAATCCAGCCAGGCAATCACAGTTGATGTATGCCGGAAGTGCACCTACCCACGTCTTTTCAAGGTCTACAGACGATATCGGCTCTCACCTCTTCCCATGTCCAGCCCAACGAACCCGAAGGCTATTGGTGGAGAGTACGGGAAAGTTCGCGCGTCTATTGACGTGGACCGCCTAAACGCTTATCTCGCAACTCATGTCACATCAATTCGCGCACCAGTAGACATGAAACAGTTCAAGGTATATAACCATTGTTTATTATCCAATCCTACAAAGATCGTGTGATTATCTGAAAGAGCTTCTAGTTCGGCCAGGTCAGTAGCCTCTCACCAATGTTACACAGCGGCATGTTGTGATATTTGCCATAGTCAAATCCCACATATTTCTTGACGGATGCCATGTGAGTTACTGTGATTCCACACCCATCTTACGAGTGACACTTGTACCAAGCAACAATCGATTTGTTCTCCGGAAAAAGCCTGCAGGTCAGCTTCTTTCAAAGACGGCCCACCAAATTGAGCGTGAATATACCATCCTCCGAGCGATTCATAACCACAACATCAGTCCATCAACCCTTCCACACCACCATGTTCCTGTTCCAGAACCCATAGCATTATGCGAAGACAGCTCTGTAATTGGCACTCCATTTTACATTATGGAATTTCTCGAGGGTCGCATCTTCACAGATGTCGAAATGCTTGAAGTACATCCGAGGGTCAGAAGGGAATGGTCAGTTTCATCTTCGCTTTCGAATAGTCGTGACGGGTAACCTATTTAGCCTCTTCTCAGTTGGTTATCTGCTGTGCAATCCCTGACAGCTTTGTCGTCGCTGGATCCCATTGCATTAGGCCTCTCAACCTTTGGCCCTTCCACTGCTTACTTCCCTCGCCAAATCAAGTCTATGACTCGCGTCTCTATCGTTCAGTCAGAAGCGGTTGATATAAAGACCGGAAAAGCAGTAGGCAAGATACCCAAGTTCGATAGCATGGTCCAATGGTATCAGGAGAACTTGCCAGATGAACGCAAACTGGGTTTGCGCATCGTTCATGGGGACTATAAACTGGACAACATGATCTTCCATCCCACGGAGAATCGCGTGATTGGTATACTGGATTGGGAGTTATGCACTTTGGGGAGCCCAGTAAGACGTGTCCTGTCATCATTTTGAGGAGTGTGCTCACAGTTACTTTCGCTAGCTTGCCGATTTGGCCAATATGACTTTACCTTGGTCGATAGATCTGACTAAGAACAGTGAGTATGACGACGCGATCCGTGGTACGTACATCCGCGGATTCAAAAATGCGACCAAGAATGTCCCAATCTCGCTGGAGGAACTGGAGCGGGAATACTGTCGGTTGATGAAGATACCTTACCCTATTGGAGATATGGTGTTCGTTCGGAGCTGGATGTTATTCAGGGTCTGTTCCTCGACACTATCTTCCACTCTCATAAACTGACATCGACACAGTTGGCCATTATATCTCAAGGGATTGCGGCGCGTTATGCGCGTCAACAGGCAAGTTCAGAGAAGGCGTTCTTCCACGTACTGATGTTTCCTGTTATCGGTGACATGGCAAGAGCTGTGCTCGAGGATGAAGGAAAGAGTGTAAAGGCGCGATCCAAATTGTAACTACTGGCATTTCCCTGGATTATACAACAGAATTACTTTCTTTCAGACCAGGAAAGGGGTCTAGCCCGAGGAGGGAATACCCACAGACCAGATATATTTCCTATCTCGGGTTGTCGCCGTAAACTTGCCGTCAAGCCCAGCGTGCGGATGCAAACGGAATCAAACAGCATTCGAACGTCAGCGGGCGGATACAACATCATAAATTACCAGTATGTCGCCTATGTGGGATGGAGCCTTCCTCGTCGATAACAGAAGCGTGGACATTGAGGCTGTCGTTGGGGGGAGAGAGTTGCCATCCTCATCAATCGATAGACAGATGCTTGCGGAAAAGTGTGCTTTTGATAACACCGATGCATGCGGTGACGTCTATGTTTGTGATGACGCGTGCCGTGCTGACCTCTTTGAGGTTGATTTCACCTTGTCCTGAGCCTTGTCTTAATTACCCCTGCAATAGCTTGCTTGCCTGGGCTCTCTTGCTTAGGATTATGGTGGAGGGGAAAAGGGAAAAAGGAGAGTTCGGAGGCAGTATTACAATCTATATAAACATTCACAAGGGGGAGCCCTTGAAACTATGATAGACATAGCCATGTGACCTGTGAATCTGAGATGCCAGTGCCCTTACCTATCCCCTTCGAATCCCATCCAGGAGCAAATGCCATTCCCTACAGGCACTTTAGGAATGTGTGTTCGTGTTCCTACTGGCGAGGGTACAGAATTCTAACAGACGTTACCCCGGGTCTTCTCTATAGATAGAAGTCAAAAATAATTAGCATTCGAGTTTGGAAGTCGCATATCGACTGACCGCTGAAACACGGCCCTATTATCCTCGTTCTCGCTGTCGTCTCCATTGGAATCCGTCCAGCCGCTTTTTCCAGCTAATGCTTATCGAGACTAAGCTAGCACAAAGCCACACTTATATGGTGCTCCTCTTCTGTGAGGGGAACTGAATTCACTAGAACACAGTCGTTGAGTCGGAATACGCAGTGTTAAACGTCATATAGGGGAGTTTATCAGCTCCTCAATGGCATGCTCCCGGATCAATACAATGCTCCATTGCATAGCAAGTTTCAGGACAGAGAGCATCAAGCCTTCTACAGTAGTGACACATCCCGGCTTCCGACACAACCAGAGCCGCAGCGACGGGACCATCGGCAGGAGGTATGGTATCCTTTATCACAAGTACCGGGGAGTGGCCTGGACTGCATATGTGGTGAGGTAGGGTTGACGAGACAGGATTTCAAGCCCGTGGTCAGAACCGTAAGGAGGTCTTACGTTTCTCCTTCCTTTTTGGTCTCCGCTCTATCTACTTCCGATTTGCATCTGTTCACCATTCACCATTCCCAGACCTTGACCAAGTACCCCTAACCCTACCACTCACCCTAACCCCTACCCGGCCTTGTACTCCCTTAAGGAATTTTACGTAAATTTGAATTTGAAGGTGACTGATTAACAGTAGTCGCTATTGACTTGGCCCCATCGCGAGCCTATTCGCGTTGCCCATTCGAATGGCACTTTCACCACTATCATCCAAACTTATCTTCTGGTCGTCTCTACGTCTCAGACACAGTGCCACACTGCGTGATATGAAAAACATTATTCCGCCGACTAGCACAGTTGCTATCAAACACGTCGAATGTTATATCAGGGTAACAAAAAAAAAAGGACTCGATCAACAGCCGTAAGGGTGCCGTAAATCAGGCGTCGAAGTGTCTTCGATAATCTAGCGGTCCTCTGCCCATTCCTGTGTGCGAATATCGAATGTCAGTCATCACGTACCGCTGAAGAAGCATGAACACGCACATTCTCCTTCTTGATTTGGGCCTGAGCAATCGATTGGCATCAGCGACAGCACTTTGGCATTTTGACCAAGCTCAACGTATTCAGACGTACCTCTTCCTCGGGTGTGAAATCGTTGACAATGTTGAAGAGTTTGCGAATCTCCTCAGGGGTCTTGCCCTTGATCATGTTTGCCACGGTCTTGCACCCAACGTCACTATATACGTACGAGAAAATTGTGAGAAAAGCGTGTAGAATAGAGCGACGTGTGTCCATACAGCAGCGCCTTGATATCAAGATAGTTCGCCGCCAGGATGATCTCGAACAGCATCTCCTGATCTACAGCGATAAACTTCTGATCCCACTCGCCGATATCTGTTGTCCGCTTGCGAGTCTCGTCCTGCGACTCTGAATCGGATGTGGGAAGAGGCTCGCCGCGGTGGTGCTCGCAATACTCCAAAACCTGCCTTTCTTTAGTACTCGAAATACACCACCTGATGAATACGAACAAACCTTCTTGAAGACACTCGATGACACGTTGGGCAGAGGAATGGGTCGGTCGTCTACAATGTCTGCAATACAATATTAGTCCCGGAAACGCACACACAATGTGACATCGTGGCCACCTACCCTCAATCATGTTTCTGATAAGACCGCTCCGGTTCAGAACTCCCTTATAGACAGTGTATTGCTCATTGTCAGACGTGATGACTAAACACTGCTGGTCCGTCGTAGCCATCGTATACAAAATAAGTTTGGGAGGGATGTGGGAGTTGAGGAGGGGGTCGGAAAAATGCGTCCAGAAGGGTCTCAGGCGAAGTCCCGTGAGGCGGAGCTCGAAATCACGCGCGTTCACATTTGGCAGGGCTCGAGGGGCGCTTAGTCACAGAAAAGTCCGTCGCCGTTCACACTTTTCACGCTTTTCTGGCGGGCGTTCACAGAAAAGTCCCCCGTTCACGCTCTAGCCGATCGAAATTCACAACTTGCACGGCGCCATTCACATTTTTCCTCACACTTCTCTTGCCGTGTCCGCGACTTTTCCTAGTTGGGCCACACATCCATTTCCATTTCGGGTACTCCCCATGATGTATGATGTGTTGATGCTGTCCAAGTCGTCGTGCTAATATACTGGTGTGTTCTACTATGCCAGATTCCTAATCCTTTGCCACACAATGTCCTGGTTCCCCCGAGATTCCTTTAGGGAGTCAGATATATATATATCCATATATATTCACCATACAGAAATTCTTAACAGTAGAATACCAGAATGTACAATAGAAGACTAATTCAGAATGAGAATATACATGAGAAAGATGATGATAACAATGACAATGAGAAGATTGATGAGATATACAGTAGGCTGAGAGCAGAATTGAGGGCTGGAAAGATAGAATATTAAAATAAAATAATAAAAATGGGTGGTGAAGAGCATCAAGGTGTTTTGGAGGCCAACAGAGAATATTCAAGCAGCACCTGCAGCATAGTCAAAATCAGCCCCAGATGTTTGTTGGAGTTTACAGTGATGTGTGACAGTGAATGCATGCAACTGTGTGTGACTGCAACTGCACAACTGCATGGCTACACCACACAGACCTCTCACAGGACTCAGGGATGATATGGATGGACCTGTTACTTACAGAAAATTTCTCTCACACAGTTTTCTTTTCCCTCAGTCTTCTATGAAGAGACTGAGAATATATTCTCTTCATTCTACAGTTGGCTGTGCTCTTCCCAAGCAACCTCCTTCAATAGATTATGAGACCTGAGGTCTATCGAAACTGAGCAAGCACCACCTTTGAGACAAACTCACACCCCCACACTACTTTACACACCATGTCAGCAGCAGCCTCAACAAGCAAGACTCCTGCACCAGCAACTGGACATGCTGCTGTGATGGTAGGTGCTGTGGTGAGCTCAAATGCAAAAGCCTTGAGCAAGCTCTATGATGTACCTTTCCTTGCAGAAAACAGTGAAAATTTCACCTTCTGGAAATTTCATGTCAAAATGGTTCTTCAAGTGCATGGACTATGACCTATCATCAGTGGCTCCAATAAGGCCCCAGCCAACACATCACCTGACTTGTCAGGATTGTCAAGCCTATGGCAGACATCCATAGCATGAGACCACTGACTCCTGACATATCCCTGCTCTCCTTTGGAGAGGCTTACTGGGAGCTGCCCTGGATCTATGTCCAAGGGATGAGAGGACTCAGACTAAGAAGAGGGGATGAACCAGCTGTAACAAGCTGGAGTCTATTCATCTAGCTACCTCCCTACTTATAGTACTATGGAATGTGCACAGACCAGGTGCAGTAACTAAGGGCAGGTTGTGCAGTAACTAGAGTGCAGCAAGTGTGGGAACACAGCTTACAGATGTGCAGCAGCTGTGGGAACTATCCCCGAGAAGACCATAATGACAGTAAGTAAGATATCTGACAGGATAAGATAAAAGAGATAAGATGAAGATATTATCTTATCAGATGATCTAAATAAAAACAATAAAAGAAAGAAATAATAATGGTAGGGAATAAAGTCAGCAGTAGGAGTCTGACATGACTATGACAACTGGGTCAACTGTGACCATGATGCATGTGCGCAAATTGCATTGATGCTCAGCAATGAGTCTCTCAACACTGTGCTATACACAACAACATCAACAGACACTTGGGAGAAGCTAATGATATGATATGAAGGGAAAGGGGAGCAGAAGATTGCTTACTTGATTAGTGAGCTATTCTGCAGCACTCTATCTGATGATGCCCCCCTCAAACTACAAATAAATGTGATGGTGTGTACCACACACACACACTCCTTGCTCAGGCAGCAACTTGACAAAAAACTCATTGCTGTTTCCATCATCATCTCACTACCTCCATCCTATGACACACTCAAAATGTGTTGACGTCCATATGATGCTGACTACACATCTCCTTCCTTTTTCATCCTTAATACTATACATGCACATGTGTTCATACATACACATACACACACATGCATATCAGTTCTACTCAACCTGGTCCATGCATTACATAGAGTACTATAAGTAGACTGTAGATATGACTACAAAGAATAAGGAACAGTTGTATCTGTGTGTGGAGGATATGGGAAATCATAGCAGCCAGAGTGTATACAAGAGTTAACAAGTACAAGAAGCACATGGTGACAAGGGAAATGGGCAGCAGCATTGCTGCAGCAGAGTGTAAGATGTTACCAACACAGTAAGGTGGATAATGTGATTCAAGTACATCAGACAAGATGAAAGATGTCTGAGAGAGTTGTAGTGTACAGTGTCCATCTTATATAGTATAGTGCAGGTAGAGTTGGGGTGGAGTAGATAAGTAAAGTACAACAACTACCTTATGTGGAGGGATGCATGTCGTCTCGGAGTGGAGAGTGGGTGTGAGTGTGCTTGGAGATATGAATAGTCCAAGGAGAGGTGGTGTGTAATGTACATGTGTTGTAGGTAATGTGTATGTGTGGGAGAAGCTGAACAAATGTGGTGTACACATGATGAAATCTCAACAGCATCCTCCTCCTGCACATGACCTGTGTTCAACAAAATGATCCTCACTGCCATGAAGGTGACTGATCTCAACATTGAGAATATTCACTTGCAAGTCACACTCAAGGAGCAGCACCAAGATTGTGCCACAGATTCCACAGGTGCATTTGCAGCTCACTTCAAAGGCAAAGGCAAAGGCAAAGGACCCACAATGTCAGATGAGGAGTGACAGGCAGTGCAAGGTGAAAGGGTTTTGTATGCACTGCAAAATCCATGGCCACAAAGTTGAAGACTGTCACAAGCTAAAAGCTGGAAAGGGTGCCATGACAGCACAGCACTATGTGCTCAAGCATGCTGATGAGCATCATGCACACATAATGCCAGAAAATGACCATCAGTGACATCAGGTGAACACAGTGACATTAATGCACCACACATGACAATCATCTGCAATTGCATCAATCACACATGTGTTTAGGCATCAGAATACAGAACTGAGTTTGGCTGAAGAGGGGCAGGACTGATAGGGTGTATAGGCTGAGGTGTGGTCCAGGCCTGCCAAAGTAACCATGGAGTCATGAGTCATGAAGTCAGCATTTGGTGTGATTGGCACTTTTCCTCTTTCGCTCATCCATTATAGTATGATACTTTATGTGCTTGCATCCAGACTCCACCCCATTTCAAATATCCCTATGATTGACCCTGCATTGTAAATTTTCTGTTTTGTTTTGTTGTGCTCCAGCCTTGGAGCTAGACTTGTATTTAGATGGCACATTGTCAGTGAGAATGAATAGATTTCCCCCCACCAATGATTTGTCTTCCCCTCTCCCATCCAAGTCAGATTGTGAAAAGTGCATTCTGCTTCCCCCTCCATGTATCCCAAAGTCTAGAAAGTGCATGTACCCCATAGGTCACATTCATTATTGTGTTGCATTCTCCATTGTGTTGTGTCATGTTCTATATTGCATTGTGTCAAGTCTCTATTGCATTGCATTGCATTATCTATTGCATTGTGTTGTGTTTTCTATCATTCCAATTGCAGAGCTTACAGTGTCACATCTCCATCACATTTCCTCATTGTCACCCAATTGCACTGCATCATCACTTTATTTGTACTAAACTACTAAATCTCTCCCTTTTGGTGTCTAGAGGATCTTACAATTTGCACCCCTCAGCAATTGTTGTGGTTGTGATTGTAGATTCTGCCATCACCCTGACACAGCACATATCAACACAATGAGACAATAATGATGACAAATTGTTCAATCTCTTCAAAGTTGCTGAAAAACTCATGCAATGTGATGATCTCTCAGCTCACTGGCTCATCAACTCAGGTGCCAGTTGCCACATGAGCTCCAACTGCAACTGGTTCTATCTCTACCATCTGTTTGCTATGCTGTGCAAAGTCTGGCTAGGTGATAACAGCTACATTCTAGCTGAGGGTGCTGGCAACATCCACATGAAGATGTGTGCCAACATGAAATGGAACCAGACTATCCTGCAGGACATACTCTATGTCCCTGAGCTCCATGGTAATCTCCTATCAGTCTCTGCACTCACAAAATGCAGTGCACATGTCCAATTCAATGGGGATATGTGCAAGATCCTCAACAAGGATAATGTGTTAACATGCATCAGCCACCTCAAGGATAATGTTATGAGGCACTTGCTTTGGCACCTCGTAACATTTTTTCTTTTTCTTTTTCTTTTTCTTTTTCTTTTTCTTTTTCTACCTTACTTACTAGTAAAGTGTAGTATTATTACTACAAGTGTGAGCTTAGCTCCACTTTACTTAGTAAGGACTCATATTTCCTTTTCTCTTTTATAGTACTTAAGTATTTACATACTTAAGTGTGAGCTTAGCTCCAGGTACTATATTAGACTTATCTTTTTCTCTTTTATCTTCTTTTATTTATTATAACATTTACTTGCTAAGGACTATTACTATACAATTAGCAAGGACTCTCTTTTCTCACTCTTATTTACCTTTGTTTACACCATGTTCATTTCATGCTTGTGGCTGAGCCACCTACATCACATGGACATGACTTACTGTGCATTACTGTGCATTACTGTGCAACTTTACTATACTTAGATCTCCAGTTTTGTATAAATAGTTGACAGACTGGTGGTCTTAAACCCCAGTCTTGTCAACTTCGCAATCTAGGGATTTACCTTCACTGCGCTTGATCTAAGATTGTCATCACCTAGCTTCACTTCTAAGAACTACAATCTAAAGATCTCTATGCCACATTAAATGTTGCTAACACATCTTACACTCATCACTCTGGATCTTTGGATAATCATTGGTGGAATTATCCTCATCTTTATCTCATCAATCCCACTCTATATTGCCTTTAGACATATCTATTATGCATATCAAATGCATATAGAATGCCTTGTTACCAGGGGTATCATCACAGATAATCCCTAAGACTGACCAATAGGCTGCTCTTAGCAGATAACCTCCACATCCTTGACATGTGCATGCATGCTCCCAATACTGCATGAATTGCACATGTCACCTCATTCCTGTCTGAAGGTGTCAACATCTCCAATGATCCCTCTGCCTTCATTGCACACACAAGCATGGCTACTGCTGACATACAGACCTAGCACCACCTAGGTCACATTGGCATAGACTCCATCCTGCACATGGTCCACAATGGTATGGTCAAGGGCATGGCCATCACCAGTGATGTGACCTGTGACACTCTCAGGATATGCAAGCTGTTGAAGATAAAGGTCAAATACCTGTCCATGCGCTTATGAGCTAAACTCCCCTGTCTATCTCTCCTAGACAGGAACTAGCCATAGTGCAGCTTGACATTGTGTTAAAAGCACTTCAGTTAACTAAGACCTGGCAGCTCAGTGGTTAGAGCACCCACCCAGAGTAAGGGAGGTCCTTGGTTCAAACCCAAGCCAAGTCATTATTTTGGCACTGGTGCTTCTCAACACAAGCCTTGCATCAAGGGCAAGCACACATGACACAACATTGCAAAATTGACACAGATGTGTGCTGACACAGCACTTGTCTGCATCTTTTCAGATCTGTGCAGGCCCATGCAAATGTGCTCCCATGAAGGGTATGACCACTTCATGACATTTATTGATGACAAGTCTTTGTCCACAGCCTCAAACACAAAAGTGATCTGCATGAATGTCTTACAGACTTTGTTGCACATGCTGAAGTTGAGACTGGTGCAAAAATGAAGGCACTCTGTTCAGATGGTGGAGGCAAATATACAGGCAAGCATATGCAGAAGTGCCTGCAGGTGCATGGCAATAAACATGAAATGATGACTGCTGACATGCTGCAACACAATGGCATTGCTGAATGCATGAATTGCACATGTGTGGAGACTGCATGCACACTGCTCACTGATGCTGACCTTCCACATTCTTACTGGTACAATGCTATTGAGTATGCCACTTACTTGCACAACATAGTGCCAACACATGTGCTCAAAGATGATCTCATGCCAGAAGAATCCTGGAGCAGTAACAAGCCCAATATCACCTTCATTCACATCTTCAGTTGCAAAGGCTTTGTCCACATTCCAGACAAGTACTGATGCAAACTTGACATGAACTTGCTGCTTTGCACCTTCATAGGCTATGCATGCAATTGATGCACCTACTGCCTGGTCCACCACCTGAGTGGGTCATCTTTGATCCTGATGTGGACAACTCAGAGTCCCATGAGTGTGATACCCATGCCAGCAACCCACCAGTTTCTCCTGTTGAAGCTTTCCCAACTATGACCCCTATGACAGTGACCACTTCCATGCATGACATGTGACCTATGGCACCCACAGCTCCTACGCCTATGCCTGTGGTGACAAGTTGACCCTCACACAGCAAATGTGCACCTATTTGTGATGACAATGAATGCTACAATGTCTTGTTGTATGCTCAGAAGCAAAAGGGTGCAAACACAACCACTGACATGCAGCCACCTGCAGAAGATGTGCCACCACTCAATAGCAGTGAACACATGCAAGCTGCAACAATTGCATCTGAAAGTGATCCACTCACCTATGAAGAAGCAATGTTGTGCCCTGATGCAGCAGAATGGCTCACAGCATGTGAAGAGGAACTGCAGACCTTCCAATGCATGGAAGTCTATGCAGAAGTTGACCAACCATGCAATTGTAAAATTGTTGGCAGCAAGTGGGTATTCCACACCAAAAGGGGACTGACTGGTGAAATCCAGAAGTACAAAGTGCACCTAGTCACAAAAGGCTTCACCCAAGTCAAAGGTGTAGATTTCAATGAAACATTTGCACCTGTCATGAAATTCTCATTGCTTCACACAATCCTCACCATCACTGCCAAACATGACTTTGAAGTTCACCAGATGGACATAAAGGCAGCCTATCTTAACAGTGTGCTTGAAGAAGAAATCTATCTCAAGCCACCAACCAGATTCAAACCCTCAGTGTGTAAAGTCTGGTGCCTTGGAAGATCCATTTATGGCACACACCAAGGTGGATGAGTCTGGTATAAGTGCATCAAGAAGGAATTTGAAGCACTAGGTTATACATGCTCTAGTGCCAGCCACTCCATCTTTCTAAAACACAACACATACAGCAAGCTCATATACATTGTCACAATTTATGTTGATGATATTGTACTTGCATCACACAGTATTGACAAAATAGAAAACATGAAGGCAGCACTTAAACATTCCTTTGACATGACCAACCTTGGTGAAATTGGCTGGATTCTGGGCATACAGATCATGTGGGATCACAACACAAGACCATCATGCTCTCCTAGGAAAAATATATTGACAATGTTCTTCATTTTATGAGGCACTTGCTTTGGCACCTCATAATGTGTTTCTTTTTTCTTTTTCTTTATCTTACTTACTATAAGTGTAGGGTTAACTACAGTTGTTGAGCTTAGCTCCTACTTATAGTAAGGATTCCCTTTCTTTTCCTTTATAGTACTTTAGTATTTACATACTAGAGTGTGAGCTTAGCTCCAAGTACTATAAAGCTTTCTTTCTTCCCTTTATTTATTTACATTTACTTGCTAAGGACTATCATTATACAATTAGCAAGGACTCATCCCATTTTGCCTCTATTCACCTTTGTTTATCTCTTGTTCATTTTTGTGCTTGTGGCTACATTTACTTTAGCTTACTATGGACATGTCTCAGGTCACATGACTCTGTTGATTGCTGCACAATCATCATTGGTCAAGTGAACCTTATTTACTTGTACTATCTTTAGGACTCTGGTTTTGTATAAGTAGTTGAAAGCCTGGTGGTGTCAGGATGCGTTATTTTTCTTTTCATTTTTACAATTTTCATTTATCTTATCACTCAAGATCTCTGTCACATCTTATCTTATCCGATTAGATCTTTCGCAATAATCTATGACTCATTCATCATTTGTCATCAGATTGTTTACTCTTTACTTATGACACATATTCCCACAGACACTTACAAACATTCTCACACTGACTGTGCAATGCTGCGTGTTACTTACTGATCATTCTCATGTATGCTGTGCATGACATCATGCTATCCCTTTTACTATACTTCAAATGCCTGCCCTACAGTGACATACATGGTCTGTGCGCACAGGCATTTACTATATATACTGTACTCTGTATTGTACTTGTTCTTTAGCTTAGTACTTCTGGGATATCTGCTTCATAGTGAGTTAGTCCTTGAATATACTATCATTCCCTTTTCCTCTTCCCCTTTATAAGTCTACTGTGTGACCTCGCTATGCAGTGTTGGTGTCAGGCTGCTATTATTTTCCATATTTTTCTCTTCATTTTCCTCTATTTTCTTACATCTGTATCACCATAGATCTGACAATTGCTCCTGATCTACCAAAGCGATTCTCACGGTCACGTACTCTTCCTCTTCGTCTCTATCGGCCAATGACGCATATGTCGTCCGATCTCCGATTGGCCCATTCTATATTTAATTATGACTCATTCTCTCATGTCTACTGCACATGCTCACCAATCCTTCTCACACCTGCTGCGGAGTATCACCAATCACTCCCACAGTTACTGCGGAGCTCAGTCAGTGATGATGCATCCCTTCTATTATTAGATATGATGTCATCACTTTATGTTCTCATTCCCTGGCCCTATACTGTACTGCATGGTCTGTGCACACTTCAGGGCACTATATATACATAGGACTCCTAGCGGTTTATTCCCCAGTTCTGATCATCTGGGATATCCACTAGGTACAATACCATTCTCTCTTCTCTCTTACTATACGCTAATATATCTGGGATATCCGCTAGTTGAAGCACGATTGTCCTTTTGTTTTAGCTTTCTTCAGTTGTTCAGCTTCGACAAAGCGTCGGCCTCACAGTTGGCCTCACAGGTGGTCTTAAACCCCAGTCTTGTCAACTTTGCAATCTAGGGATTCTCCTATACTGTGCTTGACCTAAGCTCATCATAATCTTGCTTCATTCCTCTCAAGAACCAAGTCTAAGATCTCCAAATCACTCTAAGCATTGCTAAGACATCCTAAACTTGTCACTCTGGATCCTTGTTTAGTCATCAGTGGAATCATCCTCATCACTATTTCATTAATCCCACTCTTTGGTGTCATCAGGAACATTTATTATGCTTACCAAGCACATACCAACTACCTTGTTACCAGGGGTATAGTTACCACAAACCTTCCCTAAGACTGTCCAATAGGCCACTCTTAGCACTTCACAGGTATGGTCACCATGATGCACACTCCATGGTCACCCCATGGCTCCAAAATGAGCAACTTGTAAAGCTTGATGCTCCAGAAGTGACAATGGATGTTCATGGGTACCAGAGCACAGTGCATGCACTCATGTATGCAATGTTAGGAATATGACCTGACTTAGTGTACACCATTGGCATACTCAGCCAACATACTGCAACACCAGGCAATGTGCATTTCTGCACTTTAAATCATGCCTTCTGGTATCTATGTGCCATGGCACATCATATGCTCCTCTTCAATGGCAACTCCCCTGGCATGTTAACAGGCTTTGTCAATGCTGATTGGGCAGCCAATGTCAATGACAGGTGATCCATCTCCAGATACATTGATATGTGCTGCATGCTTGTGACAGCAGAAACTACAACCACAACCACAACCACAACATTTGCTGAGGGATGTGAGCTGTAAGATTCTCTAGACACCAAAGTTATAGAAGTTAGTAGTTTAGTGTGATAAATGTGATAATGCAATGCAACGTGGTGACAAAAAGAGAGATATGACATGGATGTGACACAATAATCCCAACAATGACCACACAGAAGTATTGCAATGCAATGCAGAAAAGAACACTAAACAAATCACAATGCAGATGCAATGCAATAGAGAATGCAATGCAACACAATGGGGAACACAATGTAATGGGGAATGCAATGCAATAATAAACACAACCTATGAGGTATGTGCACTTTCTTGATTGTGGGGTATGTGGAGGGAGAAGAGGCATGCACTTTTTGCGATGTAGCTTGGACAGGAGATGAGAGACAAATTGTGGGCTGGGGAAATCTATCTGTTCTAACTGATGATGCACCATCTAAATACAAGTCTAGCTCTAAGGCTGGAGCACAACAAAACAAAACAGAAAATTTGCAATGTAGGGTTGATCATAGGGATATTTGAAATGAGGTGGAGTCTGGATGCAAACAAATAAAGTATCATGCTATATGGATGAGTGAAATAGGAAAAGTGCCAATTGCACCAAATGCTGACTTTGCAACTTGTGACTCGATGGACTGTGTCTCAGCCTATACATCTTATCAGTCCTGCTCCTTGTTGGCCAAACCAAGTCCTATAGTCTGACACCTAAGCAAATGCACAATTGATGTGACTGCAGATGATTGTCACATGTGGCATGTTAATGTTGCTGTGTTCACCTGATGTTGCTGATGGTTGTTTTCTGGTGTTACATGTGCATGATGCTCATCATCTCCTCCCAACTGAAATCTTGACTGTCCACAGTCAATGCAGTCAGATGCAAGACACAGCCAGAAGGGATGACTTGTGGGGGTGATGGTGCAGGTGGAGTGAACAGACAAGTGGATGAGGCAGAGCATCAGTTGGTGGATAGGTGGGTATAGAGATGCTCTTCAAGGCACAGTGAGGCACAACACAGATGAGGTGGGTATAGGATAATCATTGCCAAATGCAGGGGAGCCAATGCAGGAAGAGGGGCAGAATGTGACTGGGTGAGGATGAGGGATGGTGCATGGGCACATGATGGACAGTGAGTGTAGATGTGAAGTGGGAATGGGGAAACTGGAGGGCAAAATGGAGCACAGCAAAAGGAACAGGCAGTAAAATTAGAGCACAGGGGGAAGGACAGAGAAGGAAAAGAAAAGAGATGAGAGAATTTGTTTTGAGAGACTTTTGTTTTTCAGCAAGATAAAGAAAAAGAGAAAAATGGAAATGTGAAAGGGAGTGAAAAACATGGAGGGAGGGCAAAAAGTGACACAGCAAGTGTAAAGGCACAGGCACTCCTGCCCTAAACCCAGGAGCATGATAAATTGACCACCACCACTAAGCTTCATCAACACCATCTTTTTCATGTCCTGCACCCTGTCCCTCACTGCTACCCCCTCTGACCACACACTCCTGTGCATTCAAGCACACATGCATACAATGCTCAATGTGTGGCTACAAGGTGAAGGGCTTGACAAGGGGGCATACTGCACATGGACAGCAGGTGCCACAAGGCACTGGCTGGGTGGCATACACTGACCTTGCTAAGAGTGGCCTATTGGATGGTCTTAGGGAAGGTCTAAAATGTTACTCCCGGTAACCAAGGTTTGGATATTGGCTTGATGAACATAATAGAGGTTCCGGATGACGATGAAGAGTGGAATTAACAATATAGTTATGAGGATGATTCCACTGATAACGATACAAAGATCCAGTTTGACTTAGTGTAAGATGCTTTAGTGACTTGTTAGAGTTCTTAGACTTAGTTAAGAGAGAGTGATGCAAGTGATTAACGAGCTTAGATCAAGCGCAGTATAAGGAGAATCCCTAGATTGCGAAGTTGACAAGACTGGGGTTTAAGACCGCCAGTTTGTCAACTACTTATACAAAACTAAAGATCTAAGTATAGTATGGTTTGCGCAGTAAAGCGCAGTAAGTAAACGATAATGCGCAGTAATGCGCAGTAAATACGTGTCTATGTGATGATAGTGGCTCAGCCACAAGCGTGAAGTGAACAAGATATAAACAAATGTAAATAGAAGCGAGAAAAGATAGTCCTTGCTAATTGTATAGTACTAGTCCTTAGCAAGTAAATGTTATAATAAATAAAGAGATATAAAAGAGAAAAGATAAGTCTAGTATAGTACTTGGAGCTATGCTCACACTTAAGTATGTAAATACTTAAGTACTATAAAAGAGAAAAAGAAAAGAGAGTCCTTACTAAGTAAAGTGGAGCTAAGCTCACACTTGTAGTAATAGTACTACACTTTACTAGTAAGTAAGATAAAGAAAGAAAAAAGAAAAAAGAAAAGAAACGCGTTACGAGGTGCCAAAGCAAGTGCCTCGTAACAGACCTAGGGTGCATAGGAACTGCACTGGCAGTGTAATGGCACAGAAGCTGATGCTGTGTTCTTCATGGGAGGCATCCATGATGTCATGGCAGCCACAGTGCAACTGAGCTGGTTGAGGTGGGCATGCAAATTCCTCCTGCTGACACAGGTCAAGGAATACACCTACACAGCCAATGATGTAGTCAAATGTGAGCTGGAGCTTGAGGAAGCCCCTCCAGATGCAGGTGTTGGGCAAACAGTGGATGCACAAGGGCACTCTGGTCCACACACAGAAGGTGACAGCCATGTGACTGCTGCAAAGCTTGCCTATGGCTGATGAGGACAGCCAAGAGGCCAGTGGCAACAGCAAGGACATGGCCAGCAAGGGTGATGACAATGATGAAGACAATGAGGAGGGCAAGGATGAGCTGGTGGCCTCCATGAGGACAGCTGGGGCAACACCAGCAAAGTGTGGGTGGGAAGACATGATGGACTGCACAACACCTCATCCATCAAAATGCATGTGGATGGGGATGGCAATGGTGGGTGCAGTCATGACACAGTGATGTGAGCACAAGCAGATGGACATGGGGCCAACTTGGCAGGTAAGCACATGTCCCTTAGTCTTGGATGTGGGACTGATGCATTACAGGTGATGAAGTTGTGTGGCCTGTGCTGGTGTGTGAAGAGCACCTGCCTGTGGCACAAATGGGCAGGGTGCTGTGTGAAATGTGCACATCAGTGCAAACACTGTGAAGGCATGGTACAACCATGGTAGTCAGCAGCAGTCAGTGAGTACTTGTGGAGTGTCATGATGCAGAGCTAACACTGAGCCACTTGGAATAGACCCATGGGGTATCACACCCCTCTTCATTCTGGACAGCAGTGATGCAGCAGGACCCAGTTGCACCATCATGTGCAGGTGTGCAGTCACCACTGATGCATTGCTGGGGGTGTGCGTGCCCCTGACCTTCACATTCCCAGGCCTGTCCCCAGGGCACTTCAGATATGACAGCAGCAGTGATGTTGCAACAGTCTCAGACTGGGAGATGCTCCAGTGGCACCAAGTGTGCCACTTGTCCTTGTGAAGACAGTGGCTCATGATTGACCAGTTGCTCCTGGTGGTTGAGGCTGAAATCAAGGAGGTGCACGTGCAGCTTGAGGCACTAGAGTGGCAGAGTCCAGAGTGCAGCAAGTTGCTGCAGAAAGTGGGCAGTGCAAAGGGCAAGGAGAAGGATAGGGGGTAAAGCATTGTTGTGCACATGTGTCTGTGCTTTATATAGTTACAACCTACAAATGGGAATAAAATGGTGACAGTGAGGGAGCAAATGGGAGAACTGGAACAATAGAAGAACTCCATGGGGAAAGAAAGAAAGAAAGATAGAAAAGGACAGGAAACATGTGCTTAGTTGCACTCATCATTATTTTCCTTGTTTTCCTTGATATCATCTAGAGAGGTAGACTCCAGTTGATGAAGACAACCTGCTGTGACATTGATAAGGTCATTGAGTGGAGGCAGTGGAATTGCTTGTTGTGCAAAATAGGGAATGACACAGAATGCCATGATAGGCCTGTTGAGAACTGAACTGTCAAGTTCACAGAGTATATATGTGCCTCCTCTGTTGTGTGAGAGCATGATAAGGGGTCCAAGGTAGCAGGGGTGCATTTTGCAGTTTAACACTTTATTGATTGTGGTGTGGCAGATGAAGACAAGAGCACTGCACTAGAAGTTGAAGTCATGGATAGTTATGTTAAATTCACATTCAAATCTGTCCACAGCTTCCCATTGCATGCCAAATACTGTGGAGTATAGCTCCATGAGATGCTCTTGTCACTTCTGGAGTGTGATTGCTCTGTGAGAGATAAGGTCAGTGGTAGATAAAATGCAATCTGGTGGCAGAACGAGATAGGTAGCTTCAGTGATGTTGAGGGGTAGGATAGGGTGTGTGCCAGTAACAGCAAAATAAGGGGAACACCCCATGCATCTATGAATTGTAACATGGTCAGTGTGAGGCCAACACTGTGTCGAAGCCAAACAACTGACAAAAGGCTAAAACAAGAAAAAGGACAATCGTGCTTCAACTAGTGGATATCCCAGATATATTAGAATATAGTAAATAAGAGAAGAAAGGAGTACTGTACCTAGTGGATATCCCAGATGGTCAGAACTGGGGAATAAACTGCTAGGAGTCCTATGTATATATAGTATTCTGAAGCATGCACAGACCATGCAGTGCAGTATAGGGCTGGAGTATGAGGAACTATAGTAATGATGTCATACCTAATAATAGAAGGGATGTGTAAGTGCTGACTGAGGCTCCACAGTAACTGTGGGAGTGATTGGTGATACTCTGCAGCAGGTGTGAGAAGAATTGGTGAGCATCCACAGTGAGAGTGAGAAAAGGAGGCATAACTAAAGATATAACAGGTCGATCAGAGATCAGACAACATATGCATCATCAGCTGATAAAAACAAAGAGAAGGAATAAATAACCATGGGAATTGCTTCAATAGATCAGGAGCAATTGTAAAATCTATGACAGTAGAGACACAAGAAAATAGAGGAAAATGAAGAGAAAAGTAGGGAAAATAATAGCAGCCTGACAGTCAGCCCAAAATACAAAATATACAACCTGAAACCATTTGACTGGTCACCATCTGCAGCCTTGAACAAGGCCTGGCACACATTGCAATGTGGATGCTTGACAATGCCATTGGCATGAGAATTGTCACCAGAAATGTGAATATGTCAGATGTGGTACCACTGTGCCAAATAGTCAAGTGCTTTGACATATGGCACACCATTGTCTGACACAATGTCTGTAAACATTCAATGTGTAGGTTGTTGTCAACAAGCAGCAATATGGAATGCAGCAATGCCAACTCTTTCATTACTATGAGTGAGTCTGGTGGCTGGCCAGGTGGAAACTTGCGAAGGTACACTTCATATGGATTGGGGATGACAATAGGCTTGCTGTGCCAACTAGATGTGACTGCTTCTTTGAATTCATGCAGCATATTGTGTGCTAGGCAACAAACCTTTTTGTTGGAGATGGTCTGAGCATAGCTATCAATAATGTCATTTTCATCATCC
The DNA here is from genome assembly GCA_003314395.1 of Albatrellus ellisii. Taxonomy (NCBI): domain Eukaryota; kingdom Fungi; phylum Basidiomycota; class Agaricomycetes; order Russulales; family Albatrellaceae; genus Albatrellus; species Albatrellus ellisii. The sequence continues at coordinate 35,509 of QLPN01008264.1, forward strand.
TCCTCCTCCACATAGTTTACAGCTGCTGTGGAAACAGGTTGACAGAAACTTTCTTTGCTGTCATCACCTCCTGAGCTTGGTAGTGGACTTCTGGTGCAATGGAGTAAAGCTGATGATGAGTGATAGTTATTGGTGTTTCCATAGCACATTGGAAGACTTCTGCTGCATGAGCTTTGTCATGAATCAGCAGATCCATGTGGTATGCATTGTCAGGTTTTCTCTGTGCAGGCACAACACATGATGGCAAAGGATTAGTGGACACAGGTGCAGAAATTATTGCATCTCAAGCCTGGGCAAAAGGGTGAATGGGTGGACTGTTATCATTATGAGCTGCCAACTGAGTAGTCTCAGCCTGAGGAGGCATTGACTCCTGAGTCACCTGCAGTGCACATAAGTTAGACTGTCAAGGTATAGGTACCTCAGACACATCATGAGAATTGTCACCAGCCACAAGATTTTCATCTGTGTGTTGCCTTCATGTCCTGATTGTAGGCTGGAAGGGTACCTGTGCATGATGCAAGTTATACAACTCATGCTTGAGATTCACAATATGCTTGTCCTTCAGTAGCTGATATGAGCTGGTGCCCTTGTTATTGCAGATGTGGTTGTTCATTGCCTGCATGTTCAGCATCATCTGGCTGGTGCTGACATTTCCCAGATTGTGGCAGTGCCACTCATTGACATGGTTGTGCAACCATCATCCTGTGATGCCTCTAGGCACAAAGATCCCTGTAGGCAGAACAACATTTCTGTCAGCATTCTGACTAATTTTATCCTGCATGATGTAGTCATTGATGACCAAACACTCATGAATATAGTGGTTCATCTTGCTGCAGAAATTGCACACATTACCATTTTCACATGGTGGTGCTGTACTTTGTGGCTGTAGACATGTTGCACATTGGGACTCAAGTGCTCTGGTGATCACCTGAGCCCAAGTGTCCATATCTGGTACTTTGGGCAATTCTATTTTCACATTAGCAGCAGGTGGTGAAGAAGTGGAGGTAGTTGTGGATGGCATTGCACCTGTCACACAAATTGCCAATGACATGTCATGAAGGACATAGCACACTTCCATCTCTATGTCCTTGAGTAGATATGCATTCTTGTGATTATGCTGTGGCAGAACAATCTGTAAATGTAGAGTAATGCATTCCCACAAGCTAGGTGGGAAGCCTTCAGTGTAGCAGTTACCCTGCTCATATTCTGAAAGCTGCTGGGCACTCTGCAGGAAACCTGTGATGACTATGAACTGGTGGTGGTAGTCAGCAAAGTCACCTAGTGACTGCATACCCAAGAGTCTATGCCCTTGTATGAGAAAGGATAGATCTGTGTGGGTCTACTTCCAAGTGACCTCAGACCCAGGGTATTGTTCATAAATCTCCACTTTGAAGTTTTCATATGTTTTAGTGGTATCTTTGTATGTAGGCAGTGTTGTCCAGAGGTCTTGGATGTCTATGTCAACATAGCATCAAGCATGAATTTTATGCATTTGGTTGTCTTGAATTTGAGTGAGATTGAAGTGGAATTTGAGATCTTCAAAATATTGTTGGAGGTTGCAGGGGCACTTTGGGTCAAATTTCAGTGTGCTTCTGTCACCTCATGTGGGCATCACATACTGGGTTGCCATTGGTGTGATATGGGGTGGGGTATGTGGAAGTGATTGGTGATTGGTTTGGTGGGATGGGGTCAGGGTGATAGTTGAGATTGAAGGTGATGATAAAGTGCTGGACACTGAGAAGAATGATGAGTCTACAGGAGATGAAGTGCATGGGGTAACAATTAGCTCTTCTTCTGTAAGCAGAGAATGTGTGGAAGGTGGTGAATAATGCAACAGGCTGATGAGTTGCTCAAGTTCATCTTGAAGCACTTCAATAGTCAGCAAGCTTGTGTGTTGTCATGAATGGTGGTTGTAGTGGTGTCTAGACATAATCTTGACTTGCAGCCCCTCATGGTGGGCTCCAATATGATATGTGCTGCATGCTTGTGATAGCAGAAACTACAACCACAACCACAACATTTGCTGAGGGATACAAGCCATAAGATTCTCTAGACACCAAAGTTATAGAAGTTAGTAGTTTAGTGCAATAAATGTGATAACACGATGTGACAGGGTGACAAAAAGGGAGATATGACATGGACATGACATGATAATTGCAACAATGACCACACAGAAGTATTGCAACACAACACAGATGCAATGCAATGGGGAACACAATGCAACGGGAAATGCAATGCAATAATAAACATGACCTATGAGGTATGCACACTTTCTTGATTGTGGGGTACACAGAGGGAGAAGAGGCATGCACTTTTTGCAATGTAGCTTGGACAGGAGATGAGAGACAAATTGTGGGCTGGGGAAATCTATTTGTTCTGACTGAAATACAAGTCTAGCTCCAAGGCTGGAGCACAACAAAACAAAACAGAAAATTCACAATGTAGGGTTGATCATAGGGATATTTGAAATGAGGTGGAGTCTGGATGCAAACAAAGTATCATGCTATATGGATGAGTGAAATAGGAAAAGTGCTGATTGCACAAATGCTGACTTCACAACTTGTGACTCCATGGACTGCATCTTGGCCTATACATCTTATCAGTCCTGCTCCTCATTGGCTGAACCCAGTCCTATGGTCTGATGCCTAAGCAAATGCACAATTGATACAACTGCAGATAATTGTCACATGTGGCACATTAATGTCACTGTGTTCACCTGATGTTGCTGATGGTTGTTTTCTGGCATTATGTGCATGTGATGCTCATCAACATCTTCATTCTCTCTGGTGGTATGATTAGCTGGAGCTCCAAAAAGCAAGCCTCAATGGTGCTCTCTAGCACAGAAGCTGAATACATCACAGGTGCACATGCTGCAAAAGAAGCTGTCTGGCTTTGCACCCTCCTTTCTGAGCTTGGTGAACTCTGTGACTCTCCTATGATGCTCCAAATTGACAATCAGTCTGCCATCACCATTGTGAAAAACCTGGCCTTTCATGTGTGTACCAAGCACATTGATGTATGGTATCATTTCTTACATAAGAAGTACACTGGTGGGGAACTGGAATTGGAGTATATTCTGACAAGTGAGCCAGCCACAGATGTGCTGACAAAGGGGTTGGCACAGCAGAAGCATGAGCAGTTCTGTTCCAGCATGGGCACCCACTGGCACACTAGCTGAGTGGGTGTGTTGGAGTTTACAGCAACATGTGACAGTGAATGCATGTGACTGCACACAGCTGTGAACATGCAAATGTGCAAACACACGACTGCATGGCTATGCCACACAGACCTCTCATGGGACTCAGGGATGATATGGATGGACCTGTTACTTACAGAAATTTTCTCTCATGCAGTTTTCTTTTCCCTCAGTCTTCTATGAAGAGACTGCTAAGAGCAGCCTATTGGATGGTCTTAGGGAAGGTCTGTGATAACAATACCCCTGGTAACAAGGTAATGGATATGTGTTTGATAAAGGTAGTAACTGTTCCTGATGACAATGAAGAGTGGGATCAATGAGATAGTGATGAGGATGATACCACCAGTGACTAAATGAGGATCTAGAGTGATGGGTTTAGGATGTCTTAGCAATGCTTAGAGTGACTTAGAGATCTTAGACTTAGTTCTTAGGGAATGAAGTGAGAGTATAGCAAGCTAGGTCAAGTGCAGTATAGGTAAATCCCTAGATTGTGAAGTTGACAAGACTGGGGTTTAAGACCACCAGTCTTTCAACTACTTATACAAAACCAGAGTTCTAAAGATAGCATAAGTAGATAAGGTTCATGGATCAATGCTGATTGTGCAGCAATCAACATCATCACATGTCCTATGATGCATCTGTGAATATAGTAAGTGGCACAGCCACAAGTGTGAAATGAATAAGATGTAAATAAAGGTAAACAGAGACAAGATAAGATGAGTCCTTGCTAATTGTATAGTAATAGTCCTTAGCAAGTAGATGTTATAATAAATAAAGAAGATAAAGAAAGATAAGGTGCTTTATAGTACTTGGAGCTAAGCTCACAACTGTAGTTAATACTACACTTATAGTAAGTAAGATAAAGAAAAAGAAAAAAGAAACACATTATGAGGTGCCAAAGCAAGTGCCTTGTAACAGAGACTGAGGTCAGTACTTACTTTCTAAGCTGTTTGTCTTATATGTTTTCTCATCATTTCTCCTGTAGAATATATTCTCTTCATTCTACAGTCAGCTGTGCTCTTTCCAGGCAACCTCCTTCAATAATGTTGGAGAAGATGCAGGGTTGGTGTTGGGAGGGGGTGTGGTTGAAGTTTGGCTGGCTTTCTTTGTTCTTTGGCCCTTTGGGTGTAGTGCTATGTGGAGTTGTGGCAGTGTCTGTCCATCATGGAGTCCATTGATGTCTTTGATGGCTGCTGAAGCTGTCTTGCCATTTGTGATGTCATCTTGGATGCACTTGATGAAGGACATGAATTGCAACCATTGTTGCCAAGCCTGTAGATGATCCAAAATGAAAGAGAGAATAAATACAATGCCAGAACACTTACATTTTCATTCTTGTGTGGTCACCAAGCAGGTAGCTTTCCCTTTCCTAATCTTTTGTCTTCATGGTGTTGTCAGGCCAACAAACTGATGACAGACATCACTATGTAAGTCTTGACACATGACTTATCCCTGCCTCCTTTAGAGGACTTTAATGGGAGCTGCCTTGGAACTAGGCCAAGGGATGAGAGGACTCAGCCAAGGTAGAAGGGGTGGAACCAGCTGTAACAAGCTGGGGTCTATTTGCTATCTGTTGTGTTGGGAATGTGGTGCAGTGGCAAAGGTGACAGAGTGGCAATCAGACAGGGAGCATTGCCTGGATGTGTGGTGGGAGGTTGTGATAGACTATGAGAAACATGGTGCAGAAGCCAATGAAGGCAGAGGAGCAGACTGTGAAGAACAAGAGAGCAAACTCTATGTTAGGAGCACCAAAGAGTGACTGGAAAAGAAAGGAGGGTAGAGACTGATTTTTCAGACACCTCCTAAGAAGGTAGGAGAGAAGATGTCCACTTATATTCTAAGACACTATCTAGCTACTGATATACAATCAGAGATCATGCACAGACCATGCTTACTAATAAGTGTGGGCTGCAGGTGTCTAGAGGGAGAGATAAGCGATAACAAGATCTGATAAGATCTGATAAGATCGAAGCAGATCTGTTAGACTCCTACCACTGACCTTATTCCCTGCTGTTATATTATTTTTTTCTTTCTTTTACTTTAGATCATCTGATTAGATAAGATCTTCATATTATCTCTTTTATCTTATCCTGTCAGATATCATAACTTACTGTCATTATGGTCTTCTCGGGGATAGTTCCCACAGCTGCTGCACATCTGTAAGCTGTGATCCCACACTTGCTGCACTTTAGTTACTGCTTGACCTGCCCTTAGTTACTGCACCTGGTCTGTGTGCATTCCATAGTACTATAAGTAGGGAGGTAGCTAGACGAATAGACTCCAGCTTGTTACAGCTGGTTCATCCCCTTCTTCTATGGCTGAGTCCTCTCATCCCTTGGCCTAGATCCAAGGCAGCTCCTGGTAAGCCTCTCCAAAGGAGAGCAGGGATATGTCAGGAGTTGGTGGTCTCATGCTACAGATGTCCACCATAGGCTTGATGATCCTGACAGAAAGTATACATAGGTTGTTGCAACAAAAAATAAAAGGAAAAATTGCTCTACCTATTTACAGACCAATCCCAATTGCCTCTCCAGCTGTAAAGTATAGACCTGTTGTGTTGCAACATTGACTAAATAAGACATAATCAAATACTTATCTGTGACATTATACATAAGTTGCAACAGACCTTATCCATGTCCCTGTCCTGTCCTCATCCCAGTCCCTATTCCTATTGATCATCACTGGCTATCAGCCATGAAAACCCATACCTATAGCAATGATGGCATGCAGTAGTATTGTCGGTTATGAATAAATAGAAGGGTAAACAAAAAACACCTCTTAAACTGTGAAAAGACAAAGCAAAACAGAAACATCAACTGTATGGTTACTATTGTAGACTGGAAAACCAATAGACCCATACCCATACTGTACCCATACCCATTGGCAAAGCCTGTGCAGGTGCATTGTACTGACAGTGATCACTACTCATACATGTCCTCATCTGTCATCCCAGGAACACTGCACCTGTGTGAAAGAGATGATTATGAGAAAGTAAAAGAGAAAGTCTGGTAATCAATCAAACATAATTGTACAGCCAAAGTACCCAGCTTACTTGTGGGCACAATGGTACTCATGAATACAGTAGCATGATTCAATACAGAAAAAACATAGCCTGAACATTCTGCCCAACATGTTCTTGTTTAAAAAGATGATATCAACAGAACTCATTAAGAGATTTGCAAAATGTCAAGATAGAGTAAACACCTGTTGCATTGAAATATCAACTAATAATACATGATTACAGTTGTAGATATATATAGCAACAGAGAATAAAAGGAAACAATGATAGATGTAAACAGAAGTGTATGAACAATAGGCACAAAGTTGAACATAATTGATAGTTCTGTTGACAGAACACATACCTGTGATATTGTAGGGAAGTTGAGGGTTCCTATGTGAGTTGAGGATGAATGAAAGACAGGAAAAAGAGGGCACAACATCCATCTGCTGGCATGCACCAGTGCAGCTTTCTGAGTCCAAGCCAGGTATGCACAGTGCAGTGCATATGGACAGGAGGAACACACAGAGGTCTGCATCCATGAGGTACAGATGTTGAAGCCTGTCTGCATCTGTGCCAGGCAAGTGTGGTTTGAAGCTGATGTACACAAGGCACATGGCAGTTGCATGTGGGTGCAGTGGGTCAAGGCCCTGCAGCAGACCCCACAGGAACATTGTGCTGGTGGATCACTCAGTGAGCCTCTTCCAGCATGGGGTGGGAGGGCCATAGGGGTTGCAGCATGTATGAGTGTGGCATGCATGAGTCCAGGCATGGGCTCAAGGAGGACCACATCATTGAGCAGTGGGAGGAGGGTGTCACAGGACATGCACCTGATGCCTGCACTGACATCAAGTGCATATGTACACCAGCTAGCTTATGCATGACTTGTCCAAGTTACTGCTATTCTGTGACACTGCTGCAGATGTGTAGCACATGAAGATTGCATGATGCACATCCCAATCAACACCAGTGAGCCTGCATGTGATCCATCTGAGTCACTGCCATCCCTGCAACCCCATCATGGACATGTAGTGAAAAAATAAAAATAAAAATAAAAGATGTACTGAGGCTGAAATGGGTGCATAGGCACAAATGTAGGGATGTCCATTGCTGTCAACATCTCCATGGTGCTGTGTCTTGAGCATGCCATAGTGGACATGCAGTACTGGGCCATGTGCAGGGCTGCAGGTGAGAAGCTCACCTCTGCTGATGCTGCCACCCTCATGACCACAGAGCACAAACAGTGCATCATGAGTGTCATGTGTGGGCTGCTGCATGCCACACTGAGCCTGTGCTATTATGGATTGTGCAGCATCAGCACCCTTCACAATATGCAAGCTGCTAAGAGCAGCCTATTGGATGGTCTTAGGGAAAATTTGCAATAACTATACCCCTGGTAACAAGGTAGTTGTTGTGTGCTTAATAAGCATAGTAAACATTCCTGATGATGATGAAGAGTGAGATCAACAATATAGTGATGAGGATGATACCACTGATGACTAAATGAGGATCCATCATGATGAGTTTAGGATGTCTTAGCAATGCTTAGAGTGACTTAGAGATCTTAGACTTAGTTCTTAGGAGGTGAAGCGAGACTGTAGCAAGTTTTAGGTCAAGTGCAGTGTAGGAGAATCCCTAGATTGTGAAGTTGACAAGACTGGGGTTTAAGACTGCCAGTCTTTCAACTACTTATACAAAACTGGAGTCCTAAGAATAGTAACTGTAAATAAGGTTCACTGATCAACAATGATTGCACAGCAATCAATGGAGTCATGGGACCTGGGACACATCCATAGTAAGCTAAAGTAAATGTAGCCACAAGTGCAAAATGAATGAGAGATAAACAAAGGTAAATAAAGATGAATGAGGAAGTCCTTGCTAATTGTATAGTAATAGTCCTTAGCAAGTAAATGTTATAATAAAATAAAAGGAAAGGAAAGGCTTTATAGTACTTGGAGCTAAGCTCACACTCTAGTATGTGAATACTAAAGTACTGTAAAGGAAAATAAATGGAGTCCTTACTATATGTAGGAGCTAGGCTCAACAACTGTAGTTAGTACTACACTTATAGTAAGTAAGATAAAGAAAAAAGGAAAAGAAAAAGGAAAAACACATTATGAGGTGCCAAAGCAAGTGCCTCATAACACAAACCACCACAACCACAACAAGTCTGAGGGGTGTGAGTCATAAGATCCCCTAGACACCAAAAGGTAGAGATTCAGTTGCTAATAGGGAGATGTGATAATGCAACATGTCTGGGCAACAATAGTGTGATAGAACAAAACAGAATGCAATGTAACAGTAGGTGAATGCTGATGCAAGATAATGTAACTGAACAAAATGTGGAGGAGAATGCAATGCAACAATAACATGGATGCAACACAGCTATAAATGTGACCTATGAGGTACCTGCATTTTCTTGGCTATAAGACACATGGAGGGAAGAGTGGAAAGCACTTTTTCACTTTGAGACTTGGACAGGAGAGGGGAGACAAATCACAGGTGGGGGGGAATCTATTGTTTCTGGTGGATGACAAGCCATCTAAATACAAGTCTAGCTCCAAGACTGGAGCACAACAAAACAAAATAGAAAATTTACAACACAGGGTCAATCATAGGGATGATGTGGAGTCTGGATGTGACAAACAAAGTATCATACTATAAAGGATGAGTGAAAAAGGGACAATGCTGATTGCACCAAATGCTGACATCATGACTTGTGACTCCATGGTTATCTTGGTAGGCCTTGGCCAAGCCTTGGCCTATATGTCCTATCAGTCCTGTTTCTCATCAGCTGAACCCAGTCCTGTATTCTGGCACCTAAGCAAATGTGTGATTGATGTGACTGTGGATGATTGTCATATGTGGTGCATTAATGTCACTGTGTTCACCTGATGTCACTGATAGTCATGTTCCAGTATTATGTGAGTATGATGCTCATCACCATGATGCAGTCTATTGTCAGTGGGAGGTACATCTGCAGGTTGTGCACTGCAGCATCTCATGCATGTTTCTGAACTTCTCCCTGTGTCATGTGATCTTCATGACATCCCCATCTAGTGGTATCAGGTCTGTTGACTCCAGGATCTGCACATGCTCACCCTCTCTCAACACAAAAGAAACACTCACATTGAGCATGATGTCCATTCAGCCCTCTGAATTGACACTCATTGCTTCATGGACATGCAACAGGCACACCATGGTATCATGCACATAGCTGACAGTGCAATTTGTGCATCAATAGTGGCACATGATATCTGCAGTGGTGTGTTTGACAGCCTTGCCCTTCTCACCACCAGCATTTGGCTATGTGAGGGTATTTCCAAGAGCCTGTGTGACAAATGTGATCACCATTTGGAAGCCACCTGCAAGACTGTACAACTTGATTGCCTCAAACATGCAGTTGTTCCCCTCTGTGCTGTGCCACATGCATTAAAATATGCTCAACCCTGTAGACATAATAGCAGTGGCATGGGAGGTGGTGGTCATGCTGTATTGGCACAGCAGCAGCATTGGTGGGCAGGTGGTGGCTACATGTTTGTCAGGCTGCTATTATTTTCCCTATATTTCTCCTCATTTTCTTCTATTTTCTTAAACTTCCATCATTATAGATCTTACAATCGCTCCTGATCTATCAAAGCGATTCCCACAGTCATGTACTCTTTCTCCTCGTCTTTATTGGCTGATGACATGTATGTCATCTGATCTCTGATTGGCCTGTTCTATCATTAGTTATACTTCCTTTTCTCACACTTACTGCACATGCTCGCCAATCCTTCTCACACCTGCTGCAGAGTATCACCAATCACTCCCACAGTTGCTGCAGAGCCTCAGTCAGCACTGACGCATCCCCTCTATTATTAGATATGACATCATTACTTTACTTTCTCATTCTCTGGCCCTATACTGTACTGCATGGTCTGTGCACACTCTAGGGTACTATATATACATAGGACTCCTAGTGGTTTATTCCCCAGTTCTGATCATCTGGGATATCTGCTAGTTGAAGCGTGATTGTCCTTTAGTTGTTTTATTCTTCCTCAGTTGTTTGGCTTCAACAAAGTGTTGGCCTCACAATGTTGTTCATAATGCAGTGGCATGGGTGGATATGGGGTCATGCACCATTGACATAGTGGCAGTGTGGGCATGCAGGTGGGAACAATGTACCAGTTGCCTGCATCATCTTGAGTGGGTGCAGGCAGCAAACCAGCAAGCTGCTGCACCATGCTGGTATGGTGGTGGCATGGGCAAGGGGGTGGTGGCTCTGTATTGGCACAGTGACAGCATGGGTGGCCAGGTGGTGGCCACACACTAATGGTACAGCAGTGGTGCAGATGGGGAAGTGGTGGCCATGGACACAGTCAGCTCTTGCATGCAATTTGCTTTTTTGTCATAATAAAAAAGATATGCAGCCAACCTATGCAGCACATGGTGGTGGTGAGCAGCCAACACATGCAGCATGGCCAGGTATGATGACAATGTTGAGCAGCCAGCACATATAACACATGGCAGTGGTGAGCAGTCAAGTGCATGCAGTGTGGGGGTAGAAGCTCAGGTGTGATGAGCAGCCCATAGACACAGTACATGGAAGTAGTGAGCAGTGTACACACAGGTTCAGGCAGGTGGTGGAGATGATCAATTGCAGTATGACATATGCACTGAGTATCTGAAAAGGAATGAGAGAGACATTGCAGTGGCTGTAGCAAGTGAGTGAGTTGTGAGCACAAGTAGGGTACTGCAATGTGGCTAAAGTATGCTGCAGGGTATGTGAGTGAAGAGGGATAGTGAGAAGTAAGTGTAACTCACTCAGACAAGTGTGTAGACATCTGAGGAGTTGTATTGTAGGATGCACATCTTATATAGTGTCAATGTAGTAAGGTTGAAGTGGAGAGTGTCAGAGTGAAGTACAAGGACTACCAAAGAGGGGTGATGCATGTTGTGTCAGAATGTGGCATGGAGTGTGAGCTTACACAGATAGGTGTGGGTCATCCACAGAGTGTCAGACTCCTACCGCTGACTTTATTCCCTACCGTTATTATTTCTTTCTTTTATTGTTTCTCTTTAGATCATCTGATAAGATAAGATCTTCATCTTATCTTTTACATCTTATCTTGTTGGATATCTTACTTACTGTCGTTACAGTCTTCTTTGGGATCATTCCCACAGCTGCTGTGCATCTGTAAGCTGTGTTCCCACACATGCTGCACTTTAGTGACTGCTTGACCTGCCCTTAGGTACTGTGCCTGGTCTGTGCATGATCCATAGTACTATAAGTAGTTAGGTAGCTAGATGAATAGACTCCAGCTTGTTACAGCTGGTTCATCCCCTTCTTCTATGGCTGAGTCCTCTCATCCCTTGGCCTAGATCCAAGGCAGCTCCCAGTAAGCCTCTCCAAAGGAGAGCAGGGATATGTCAGGAGTTGGTGGTCTCATGCTACAGATGTCCACTGTAGGCTTGATGATCCTGACACAGAGGTAGGAGTTGGTGTTGAATATTTTATGTGCATATTATGATATTTCATTTGGTTTTTCTCCACTACACTACAGACTCTTGACACATGGTATCACACTCACTGCACATATCCATGGACTATCCACTTCCATATCCACACTGTCACACTCCACTCATTACTCTGGGACAACATGTGTCCCTCCTACATATGGAAGTTCTTGTACTCCCTCACTCATTCTCTGCTCCAACGATACTCGTGGACACTATATAAGATGGACTCCTACATTAAAATTATTCAGACATCTTTCAACCTGTCTGAGCAAATACCTAACCTCCACATCTTCACCACTGTCTCACAGCCTCTGCAGCAGTCTCTATTACTTGATGTCACCTTACTGTGTTCACCTATACTTCACCACACTGCAGATGCTATCTGCCTTGCTCCCCCCTTTGGGGATAATTATTTTGTTGCTTGTCACCTATAAATTGTTGTTGCTTGCCTGCCCCAACCTGTGTGTACAGTTGGTGGGTGAGCAAGTATGTATTGTATATGTAAAGGGTATGTGCATAGGTGTGGGTGGGGAAGCCAAACAAAAAGGAGTAGTATGCACACATTTATTCAACAAGCAGCAGTGCAGGTGGTTGTAGAAAAGCCAGGATGCACACTGCACAGTGCCACGGTGCCACACCAGGAGAGGACAGTCTTAGTAGTGGCACTTCAGACAAAAAAGAACCATGTGTCAACCTTGTTACACTCAGTTTTTCATAATATGGGACTGCTTACTGACTGAGCTCCCTTAATAATATAGACTAGTGTAAAAACCTGTTGTGTTGCAACATTGAGTTATATTAAGGTATCATCTGTGACACCATACATAAGTAGTTGCAACAGAAAATTAAAGGGAACAGTTCTCTACCAATTCACAAACCAATTTCAATCTACAGTATAACATGGAGTAATAGGATATCATCTGTGACAGTATCCATAGTTGTAGCAACAGAGAATAAGAGGTATACATATGCTGTTGCAATAGGGAATAAAAGGAAACATTTCTGTAAATATTTACAGACCAATCCCAGTTTACAAACCAACACCAATTTCCAAACCAATACACCAATCCCAATCACCTCCCTTCCACATAAACCCTGTGCCCTCATCTAGGAGGGGAGAAAATAGGTGATTACAATACAACAGTGCAATTCAACAGTACAATTTACCAATCCAGTACAGAAACCAATCTTGCCTGAACACTCCACTCCCTGCTTTGCTGCTGCTGCTTCTTCTACACCACATCAAATAAGAAAATGGTATATAGTCTATTGTCAACAAAACCCACCAAGGCCCTGGTGAGATATTCTGCAAAACATCAGGATACACCACATTCAAGGTTGATCTCCCCTGGGAACCCTCTGGGAAGATGACCTTGATCCTATCTCCAGAAGTGTAGCATGACAATGCAACATAAAGTTGACCCCAGAGTGCAAGTCCAACCCAACATGAGTGAGTGATTGACCCTGTGACTTGTTGATGGTCATGGCAAAGGCAAGGTGAACTGGGAATTGGCAGTGTGATAGAGGAATGGGCAGTGACTCTTCAGAGGGCTCCAAGACCATTTTGGGGATGAACACAATCCTGCATGTTTGCCACCCAAGATGTATTGAGACATGAGCAAAGTGGCAGACACCAGATGAAACATCACAGTGTAGAGATAGGTTTGTAAGCCCAGGTGAAGATAAATGAGCCAAGAGGACAACAGTCCAGAGGCCTGGAAAGCTAGAGAGATAGCTAAAGAGATGACTAGAGAGATGGCCAGAGAGATGGCCAGAGAGATAACCAGAGAGATAGCCAGAGAGATAGCTAGAGAGATGGCTGTAAGATAAGAGAAGATGTGTACCAGATGGTAGAGGGTACACAGAAGAGAGAGAGAGAGAGAGAGAGCTGCATAGAGCAGGCATGTCAGAAGAAAGTTAAGATAGCAGAAGAGATACTCACCTTGGTACATGCAGAGCTAATCATTACTCCACACACTTCATCTCCTGTAGACTCATCATTCTTCTCAGCATCCAGTGCTTTATCATCACCTTCAATCTTGACTATCACCCTGACCCCATCTCACCAAACTGATCACCAATCACTTCCACATATCCCACCCCATATCACACCAATGGCAACTCAGTATGCAATGCCAGTGCAAGGCAACAGAAGTGCACCAAAATTTGACCCAAAGCACCCCCATGACCTCTGACAATATTTTGAAGATCTCAAATTCCACTTCAATCTTGCTCAAATTCAAGACAACCAAATGCATAAGATTCACACTTGACACTATGTCAACATTGATGTCTGGGACCTCTGGATGATGCTGCATACATACAAAGATACTGTTAAAACATATGAAGACTTCAAAGCAGAGATTTATAAATAATACCCTGGGTCTGAGGTCACTCAGGAGTGGATCCACACAGATCTATCCTTTCTCATACAAGGGCATAGACTCTTGGGTATGCAGTCACTAGGTGACTTTACTGACTACCACTACCAGTTCATAGTCATCATGGGTTTCCTGCAGAGCACCCAGTGGCTTTCAGAATACAAGCAGGGTAACTGCTATGCTGAAGGCTTCCCACCTAGCTTGTGGGAATGCATTACTCTATGTTTACAGATTGTTCTGCCACAGCATGATCACAAGAATGTGTATCCACTCAAGGACATAGAAGTGGCAGCATGCTATGTCCTTCACAACATGACATTGGCAATTCACGCAACAGGTGCAACACCATCCATGACTACTTCCACTTCTTTACTGCCCACTGCTAACATTAAAATAGAATTGCCCAAAGTACCAGACATGGATGCTTGGGCTCAGGTGATTGCCAGAGTGCTGGAGTCCCAATGTGTGATGTGTCCACAGCTGCAAAGTACAGCACCACCATGCAAAAATGGTAACACATGTAATTTCTGTGGTGAGATGAATCACTATATTCACAAATGTTTGGTCATCAATGACTACATCACACAGGGTAAAATTAGTTGGAACACTGATGGAAAAGTTGTCCTACCAACAGGAATCTTTGTGCCTAGGGGCATCACTGGAAGATGGTTGTGCAACTGTGTCAATGAGTGGCACCACCAGAATCTGGGAAACATCAGTGCCAGTCAGATGATGCTAAATGTGCAGGTGATGAATGTGTGAAACACAGGCCATACACAGAGAGGGAACTAGAATAGTTCTTATTCTTCTACTATGATACTACTGTCTACTTATAGTAAGTTAAGTAGTGCATGGACCAGACATACTTGGAAGGGGAGACATGTGTATCCTCATATGTATGTGTTGGAGTGTGTTGTACAGTAGAGATACCAAAAAGGAAGGAAGATATTACAAAGCAGAAAGGGACATCAACACCCCCCCTTACTGGGAACACACTCCACTAAGCCAAGGTGAGATCTATGAACTGAAAAGGATGAGAAGGAGAGAGCTTTTGTAAGTGTATCAGCGATGACAGATGAGGAAGGGAGATGATGAACAGAAATGGAACCAGAGGATATACAGTCCCATATGTAATGGTGATGTATGTCGATGTGTTTAGTGCCACAAGTGACAACAGGGTTATTGGCGATATCGATGGACCCTTTGTTGTCACTGTAAAGAAGAAGAGAGGAGGGAAAACTAAAACTGACTTCCTGCAGTAGTGAATGCAACCACATCCCCTGAGCCACTGCTTGTGAGAGTGACATGTACTCTGCTTCCATGGATGACAGTGATACGGTGTGCTGTTTTCTGGAAGACCAAGCAATGGCACCACTGCCCAGCAAGAACACATATGCTCCGACTGACTTTCAATCATCGTGATCGGCTGCCCAATCTGAATCCGAATAACCCACAATACCATTGTTGCTATCTCCATCATATCACAGGTGGTGATGGAGTGTTCCCTTGAGATACCACAAAACATGATGAGCTAGCGTGAGGTGAGATGGAAGGGGATTTGTGAGGAACTGGGACAGCTTCATAACAGCGAAGGCGATGTCAGGTCGTGATACAATGGCGGCATAGAGGAGCGACCCGATTAGCTGTTGATACTCTATACGGAGAGAGGATTCAGCGGTGTAGTCGTTGTCTGCTTTAACAGGAGAGGAACCTGGGGGGAGTGGAGTGGTAGTTGAGTTGCAATCTTCTAGATGAAAGCGATCAAGGAGGTCAAGAATGTATGCTTCCTGATCTATTTGGAGCATGCAGGTGTCTCGATCCCTTGTGACATGAAGACCAAGGTAAGACTTGATCTCGCCTAGGTCTGTCATCTGAAATAGCGCCTGTAGTTGTGCTTTGCATTCTTTGACCTCTGTTAATGAACCTCCCATGACCATGATGTCGTCTACATATAGGACAATGATTAATGGTTTGGAAGAGGAGGTAGAGATGTAGATCCCAGAGTCAGAGTAGGTGCAGGTGAAGGAGAGACCAAGGAGTGAGTGGTGCATCTTATGGTGCCATTGTTGCGATGCTTGCTTGAGCCTGTAGATTGCTTTGGAAAGGCGACAGACCTTAGTCTCTGCACCTGGAGTGATGAAACCCTGTGGTTGCTCCATGTAGATTTCTTCATCTAGGTCTCCATTCAGGAATGCTGACTTGACATCCATAGAGTGTACTTCCCAATCTTCTAGCGCAGCTATAGCAAGGAGGGTGTGTAGAGATTTGAAGCATGCAATGGGTGAGAACATTTCGTTGTAATCCACGCCATGTACCTGAGTGAATCCTTTTGTGACAAGGCGTGCCTTATACCTTCCATCCACTTTATGCTTAAAGACCCATTTATTTCCTACGATGTTGTGTCCCTTTGGGAGATCAACAAGCTCCCAGGTGTGAAGCTTTGCAAGGGAGGAGAGTTCTTCTTTGCAGGCTGCATGCCATGCATCAGAGTCGGAGCTTTGGAGAGCATATTTCAGCATTAGAGGGTCATGTGTCACAGCGTGGGAAAGAATGGTGGAGATGGAGGGTGTCCCACAAGGAGTCGCAAAAACGTCATTGTTGATGTCAGAACTCCCCCCCTCGCCGAGGATGTCCACAAACTCGCACGGACCATACGCGCTATCACAAAAACAAGCAGGACTACAAGAGACTCGCTGAGACCGACAGGGTATTGGATAGTCCTCATCAACCAGGCGAACAGCAGGTCACTGATGACTAGGAGATGCAGCAGCAGCACCATGCCAAGGAGGTGAATCAGGGGGCCCCTGGTCATGAACATGACGCTCTGAATGGCAGGCATGCATACAAGGAGGAGGAGACGAAGGAGGGGGCACACACGGAGGAGTGGCAGGAGCATACACAGGGGCAGCAGCAGGACCTGGCATAGGAGGTTCACAGTGGGGAGTTGGATCCACCGCTGTGGCAGGGTCAACAGCAGGAGGTGGCTGAGAAACAGGTGCATTGCCCCCACCATTGCCATTGTCGTTGTCCCTGTCATCATCATGGTTGTTGACGTCACTATCATCATCATCGCTGTTGTCATCATCATGGTTGGCAGCAGTTGGCAGGGGAAAGACATCCAGGATGGTGGGAGAAGAGGCAGAGACAAGTGCAGGGAAAACCTCTTCCTTGAAAACAGCATCACAGCTTGTGACACAGCATGAGGAAAGCTTGTCCCAGAAGACCCATCCTTTTGTCCTGGATTCATACCTGACAAAGGTGAGCAGTCTTGCCTTCAGGTCCAGCTTCAAGCACTGAGCATCGACAACCTTTACCCACACTTTACAACCAAAAACCTGCAGATGAGACATGTCTGGTGGGGCCATGGAAGGCTGCCAATGGGCTTGCAGAGTCTGCCATTGCAGATGTCTCGCTGGCAATAAATTGTATGTGTGCACAGCAGTATGCACAGCGAGTTCCCAGAAGCCTGAGGAGAGGCTGGCTTGATGCAAGAGACTGAGGGCTCAATTGAGGATGGTGCAATTCCATCACTCAGCATGGCCGTTCTGCTGGGGTGAGTATGGGACAGTAAGTTGGTGCTCAATCCCTTTGCTCATTAGCAGGTCTGCAACAGAGGAAGCAATATACTCCCTCCCTTGGTCAGAGCGTAAGGATTTCAGCCAACAACCAAGGAGAGTGTGGACACAAGCAAGATAGTGGTCGAGCACATGTACGAAAAGATCCTTTTGCTGAAGAAAATAGACCATCCCAAAGCCAGAGAAATCGTCGAGGAAGGTGGCGAAGTAGAGATTGTGGGTGCTGAGAGAACCCACAGCCATTGGCCCAATGAGATCAGAGTGGATGAGGTCGAGGGGGGCAGAAGCCCATGTGCAGGAGAGACAGAAAGGCACACGAGGAAACTTGCCCTGCAAGCATCTGGTGCAAGGTGGAGCAGAAGAAGGAAATGGGGAAAAAGCGATGCCAGCCAGCTGTGTGGGAGAGATGCGTCGCACAACCTGGTCAGAGAGGTGACCCAGCCTTTCGTGCCAAACCCGCAGGGATGGAGGAGTTATGGCATGGAGAGCAGGTGGAGAGTCAAGATGAACCCAGTATGTTCTGTTTTTTAAGAACCCAGAGCTGAACGTCCATCCATCCTTGACGATTTTGCAGATACCTGCTCCATAAACAACACGGAAGCCAAGCGCATCGAGTCTGCTGACTGACAGATAGCATGACAATGCACTTGGGACATGGAGGACATTTGATAATGAGATGTTTACAGTTGTTTTGTCTGGAAGCATGTGGCGATGGGAGCACAGGCCTTGGCTGAGGCAGGCTATCAGCGCGCCATTACCAATGGCCACAGAACACAGGGACTCAGAGGTGTAGGAGATGAAGTCGCTCCTGTGAGGGGAGATGTGGTCTGTACAGCTGGAGTCAACCATCCAGAGGCCGTGGCCCTCATAGTAGCAAGCGTCAAGTTCAGTAGCAGAAGACATGGCATTAATTGACGTAGGTACATCACTTCCTGCTCCTTTGTCCCTTTCCCTATTGCGTTTATCTAATTGGGCCTTCACATCAGCAGGCACCCCATGCAAAGCCCAGCAGGTCTCAACCATATGGTTGTGGCACTTGCAATGAGTGCAGAAGGATGTATTCCGTCGACCAGCACCACCACGCTCTGTGGTGAAAGCTGTGAGAGCCGAACATGGTTTGGTACAAGCTTCTTCATCTAGGATGCAACTGTGGATATTGCCAATCGCAAGGTGCACGAGGTCCAAAGATGCGAGTAGGGTGGAGGAGAAGGTGCTCCACAATGGCAGCAGCACATGTAGAAGGAGGAAGCACATATTCTGTTCACTGATTTCTACACCAGAGGCAACAAGACGATCTTGAGCAATGATGAGAGCATTGATCTGCAGAGTCAGAGGTGTGGCAATGTCGAATTTACTGGTGAAGAGAGCTTGGAAGTCGACGAAGGCTGCTATGATGGTTTGTTTGCCATAAACCTCCTTGAGTCCATCCCATGCACGTCATGCGGACATGCTTTTGCTGGCCACCATGGCAGCCAGTTGTGGTCCACAGTGCATGGAGATGACAACTTTGGCGATGTCGTTGTCATGGTTCCATGTTTCGACTTGGTCAGCATTGGTGACTGTAATGATGGGCATACTGCCTTTGACTTCTTCAGTGGAGGTAATGGGAGTGATGGGTGCTTTGGAGATGGTATACCAGATACCCATGATGATGAGGGCAGATTTTACGATATTCACCCATTGTTTGTAGTTTTTGGTGCCTTCTAGAGTAACATTGATTTTGGGGATGGAGGCAGCATGAGTATGAGTTGGGAGTGGAGAGAGGAGGAACATGAGTACAAGGTATATGTGCAAGTTGAGCAGTATGGAAAGGAGTATTTTTGTGAGAGTGAAGAATATGCATATAGTCTGGGCAGGGCCCATAACCTGTGAAACACAGGCCATACGCGGAGAGGGAACTAGAATAGTTCTTATTCTTCTACTATGATACTACTGTCTACTTATAGTAAGTTAAGTAGTGCATGGACCAGACATACTTGGAAGGGGAGATGTGTGTATCCTCGTATGTATGTGTTGGAGTGTGTTGTACAGTAGAGATACCAAAAAGGAAGGAAGATATTACAAAGCAGAAAGGGACGTCAACAGAATGACCATGTCTTTGATAACAAGGGTGCCAGCTCATATCAACTGCTGAAGGATGAGCACATCACAAATCTCAAACATGAATTGTATAACTTGTGCTGCACACAGGTACCCTTCCAGCCTACCATCAGGATGCTAAGGCAACATGCAGAAGAAAACCTTGCAGCTGGTGACAATTCTCACAATGCATCTGAGGTACCTCTGCCTCAACAGTCTAACTCACATGTACCACAGGCAACTTGGGAGTCAATGCCTCCTCAGGCTGAGACTACTCAGTCAGCAGCTTGTAATGATAATGGTCCACCTATTCACCCTTGTGCCCAGGCTCAAGACGCAACAATTCCTGCACCTGTGTCCACTAACCCCATGCCATCACATGTTACACCTGCACAGAGAAAACCTGACAACATGTACCACATGGATCTGCCAATTCATGACAAAGCCCATGCAGCAGACATCTTCCAATGTGCCATGGAAATGCCAATAACTATCACTCATTGTCAGCTCTACTCCATCACCCCAGAAGTCCACTACCAAGCTTGGGAGGCAATGACAGTGAAGAAAGTCCCTGTCAACCTGGTCCACACAGCAGCTGCAAACTATGTGGGGGAGGACAACAACAAAAATGACATCATCAATAGCTATGCTCAGACCATCTCCAATGAAAAGGTTTGTCACCTAGTGCATGATATGCCACACAAATTTGAAGAAGTGGTCATGTCTAGTCAGTGCAGCAAGCCTATCATTGTCCCCAACCCATATGATGTGAGGCCGACGTTTGCCAGCAAGGTCACACAATGTATAAGGAGAAGGATAAGAGCTAACAAAGGGATGAAATCACGCTTGTGCAAACGGATATCCCAGATGTATTCAGCTGAAGAGTAACTACGATACAGCTGAAGTATATATACTAAAAGGAACCTGTGCACAGACCATGTATGTACTGTAGGGCAGGCATATCATAAAGGAATGTGCAGCATTCCTGTGAACGATCAATAAGCAACTTGCACAGCATCAGTAAGGATGCGCAGCATCTGTGAGAAGCTCTGTAAGCGACTGTGAGAATATGTGTCATATGTATATAGTAAGTGGGCTGATGATGAAATGGAAATGAGTCATATGTAATCGCGATAAGATCTTCATGATCTGATAAGATATCTTATGTAGATCTTGAGCGATAAGGATGAAAGAAATTGTATAATTAAAAGAAAAATAAATGCATCCTGACAAATACCCCCTCTTTTAGGGCGAGATGACTCGACGAGCATATGCAATTCCCGTGGAACCGAACCCTTGTTCCCCTCGATTGGTATTATCCAATGATTTGACTTCAAAAACATCAGTGATAGAGATATGTTCGAGGATTAATTGAGCAATGCGATCTCCAACATTGATTTTGAAGTCTTCAATGCCAAGATTTACAATGAGTATTTTCAAAATTCCCCTATAATCTGAGTCGATGACACCCACACCAATATGAATGGAATTCTTAACAGCCAAACCACTGCGAGGCGCAATATGGCCATAACAATGATCTGGTATAGCTAAGGCGATTTGGGTGTCAACCAATTTTTGACTATGTGAGGGAATAGTGATTTCTTCAGCACTGTAGAGATCTAATCCAGTGGCATGCTCAAATCCTCGTGTGGGTAATTTGGCTGATTCTGAGAGTCGTTTGACTGGTATTGAGCATCTTTGAATAGTACGTATAGCAAGGGGGTGTTTTAAATGGAATTCTTTGACCAGCTTTGGTACGTCTTTGAGAATATTTGTAGCTGGTTCCCAGGAATTTTCGTCTTCTGGATAGTTTTTCCATTTGATAAGGTACTGAGTTTTCCCTTTATTCTTCCTGCTATTCAAAATTGTTTCAACTTCGTATTGTTCAATACCATCTTTGATAATCGGAGAGGAAGGGGTTTTCACGATTCGTTCTGGGATTTCATTTGGAGTATAAGGTAATAGTTTTGCGACGTGGAAGACAGGGTGAATTCTCATAGACTTGGGTAATGTCAATTTATACGCATTGTTTGACAATACTTGTTCGATTGGATAGGGTCCAAGTCATTTATGATCCAATTTCTTTGTTGGTCTTCCTGTCTGAATGTTTGTCGCATCTAACCAAACTTTATCTCCAATGACGTATTTGGGTGTTGCTCCTCTGTGAGCGTCGTAGTACTTCTTCATATCATCAGCTGCTTTCCTTAGTGCTGATTCCGCATCCTCTCTCGTTCTCTTCATTCCTTCTACAAAATTTTCTACCAATTCGATAGAGGATGTCTTGCCCAATTCAAAACCCATACAAGGATTTTGTCCAGAGTTGATCATAAATGGAGAGTATTTTGTTGAGGCATTAACTCTGTTGTTGTAGCAAAATTCTGCCATTGGCAGCCAATTCATCCAATCCGATTGTCGATGGTCAACGAATATTCTGAGGTATTGTTCAATTTCTTGGTTTATTCGTTCGGTTTGACCGTCGGTTTGAGGATGGTAGGCGGTAGATAAAGCAGTTTTTATGCCTAGTAATCGATTTAACTCTCGCATCATTTTGGAAGCAAATTGTGGTCCCCGATCTGATATGATCTTTTCAGGGAGTCCATGATGTTTCCAAATATTGTCTCTGAACATCCTCGCTATCCCTTCTGCAGTTACGTCTGATGTTGTCGGCATGATGTGAATCATTTTTGAGAACCGATCTACAACCACAAGTATTGAGTCGTATCCTTGGCTTTCAGGTAATTGCATAATTAGATCCGTAGATATAATTTGCCATGGATTCGATGGTATTTCGTTTGGTGTTAGTTCACCTTGTGGTTTTTTCGATATCGTCTTTGTTCTTTGGCAAATGTCACAACTTTTGACGTATTTTCCGACGTATGCAGCCATTCCCTTCCACCAAAATGTTCT